>VYZS01064315.1:8593-41412 GCA_013400695.1 Neodrepanis coruscans
CTTGTATGGCTACCAGAAAAAAAACCTTGACCCTAACTTTCAGGACAGCTACATAAAACTTCAGGTGAAACCTTCACTTTGTACCAACTCCCTCTCATCTTTTAGGAGACCTTGCAAGAATACAACATAAATTTGATCCTGCAATACTCTGCTATATAGCCTTCACAAAAGCATAGCAACACTACTCTTGTCTCAGAATTAAGAATAAGGTACTCAGATTCATGAAGCCAATCCCTAAAGGATCTCATGCAACTTTGCCAAACTTTGTAAGAAAGACACATCTGTAAACACTACTGTCCTAACTCCTTGTACTACACTTACTCTTAGACTTCAAGAAAGCTCAAGATCACCTACAACTCCTGTGAAACAGGAGTATGACATTCAAATTCAGCCTTGAACTTGTCTCAGAGTATCCTACAGACTGAAGAGAGAAATGTGTTTGTCAGTATTTCACATCCCCTTAATTCTATCTGTACTGAAAGTCCATAAGAGGGAACACAAGACTTAGCTGTAAATTAAGAATAAAGATACTCAAATCTGTTCGTATGTGACTGTTTTGGAAGATATCTCAAGTCACCACAGCAAACTGCTGCTGAGATCTGATTTTCCAAAACTTGACCTGAACTGCCCTGTTGCTCAGGTACTTTGAATAAGACCATTAAATGTTTCCAGACCTACTTACCCCTTACCTCAGGCAACCTTACCTTATATATAGCTAGTAAGATGCCTCCAAAATATCTTTCCCAATCCCTGAGTGGTAACTGTCAGCCTACAAGAGCCTAAACACCTATGACTGCTCCACGTTTAACAAGGCATTCACATACAGTAGTACCAACCCCATGGCTTTGCAAACGCATCAGAAAACCTGCTTCTACAACACTTGTTTCCCCAGATCCTAAACTTAACTTCAACTCCTCCTTTTGATTTATGAAACCTAAGATTTTGTAAATAAAGTGTTTCTCAGGGCTAATTTCCTTCTTAACTCCAAGTTGCTCAACACAGAAGGAAAAGAAGCACCTGCCCCAAACCTGACTTCCCCATGCCCTCCGTGCTCACATTCCCAGGTTAAAAACCGTCCCAAGCCCAAATATTCGGATTTTCTGTGATATTCTCCATCCATGACACAGGGAGCTGTCTGCCGGGGAAATGCTGAGATACCCGAAGGCAGAGGGGAACGACGGGTCGTGTTCTTCTCCCCCGGCGCGGCGGGTCCCGCCCTGCCCGGGAGATGGAGCTGCTCGCCCGCCCATGCCCTGGCTCCCCGCCCGCCGGCCCGGGATCGCTCCCGGGGGTGGCAGCAACAGCCAGGACCCGCTATTAAACACACTGCAATTACCCAAATCCTAATCTGACTGCTTTATGTCGGTTTATGACTTTATAGTAATTAGCTGCGGTGCACGAAGCTCTCCGGGCCGATAGCTTTAGATCAGCAACCTGTCCCTGTCCCTGCCGTTTCTGCCAGTGGCAGAGCTGAGCTCTGACGAGAAGTAAAGCAGAAGATGAAAATATTTTCAGTTTACAATTGCCCGAAAAAGAGAGGGAAATTTACAAAGGGAAATGGAAAAAAAACCAACACAGTTTGCACACGATGATAGCAAAGACACACACTCTGATACTAAAACGTGAGGAAAACAGCCTGAATTCATCCAAAAGTATATTGAGATCGATTATTTGCAAGAGGCACTATATGAAATACAAGATACTGAAGTCATTTACTAAGCTAAACATTCAGGCGCAACACCATCATTGAACACTAAAACCACATACAAAAATAATCTTAAAAAAATCACTTGAAACGTAAATTAAAAATGCATGAAAGTATTTCAGTGAGGCATGAATTAACATTTTTTAAATAAAGCCAGAAGAAAACTAGAAGATATCTTCCTGGAGCACGGAGAAACCCCAAACAATAATAGGTAGCATATAAAAAATGAGTAACAGATGGACCAACTGGAGGATTGTGCTTAATGTAATTAACATTAGCAGTTACTGGTAACGGTTAATGGTCCTATACCATCACACCTCCCAAAACAAAGCCTGATCAGGGACGCATCAAAAGACGTGAAGTGAGCCCTGAGGCACAAGTGCCATTTAGATGATGTTGAAGATATTTTCATCAGTCTTCATGAGAAGCTACAGCTATTGGAGAGAAAGAGATACGAACAAGTTTCTGTCTTGTAATCTCTACATTTTCTTGAGTAACTAGCCTTGTATAGCAAAATATTGTATACGATTGATTTGTTCGTATATATATATCCCTGCTACTGACTCTGTCATTCAATAGTAGGAATCTATCTGAAATGACTGTTTTGCATTGTAAGTTGGGAATGTGCTTTTATTGAAATTCTGCAAAAAGGCAAAGAAATCTTTAGTATTTACCAGATAAGTCTAAAAGATGAAAATCTTCATGTAACTAGAAAATCCTTTGTATTTTTTACTGAAATTTAAAATGTTTCTGTGTGAAGTTGCAGAATTACCGTCTTTCACTCAGAATTAAAGCTCTGTTCAAAACAACTTGATTTTCTGAAATATAATTGCTGAAAACAGCAATCATAAATAATAATTCCATGAGCAAAACCCTTTTTGCTCATAAAGTCTTGTATTTAAAGCCCATCAGTGCTGTACTTTGATAAAAGGACTTACTTGAGAAAACAGCAACAGGCTTGAGGCAAACTCAGACAACATTCACTAGGTACAGTGTTTGGTTGACTTTTAGCCTCCTCTTCATCATACTTGAGAACAAAATAAAAAAAAAAAAAAAAGCATAAGTCTTTTCTAAAAGTAAATACTGTCCAGAAGAGGTACGTTATTTTGTATTCACAAACTCGGAGGTGGTTTTGATTCTGAGTTTTCTTCTTGCCAAGGTCTATCTTTAGGACAGGTTCTTCACTGCCATCTTCTGGTAGGCACCATCCGCAGGAAGACCACGGCACTGAATCTTATGTAGGGTTGAGATGAAATGCCAATATAGATACTTATTTCTGGCAACTTCTAAAACAGAATGACACAATATAGTGGCAGATTTTTTTTTCTCCACCTATAACTTGTATAATTTGTACCATGCCTTGTTGTCCTTCAATACATACATACACGTGTGTGTATATATATATATATATATGTAAAAATTTACTTATATACAAATAAATGAAGCACATAGAGCATTGCTACTTCATGTCCAGAATATGTGAGAAAGATTTTTTTTTCAACTAAATACCTATTGAAAATATATTTTTGAGAGGAATTAGCTTTCTTACATTCACCATCCAATAAATGTTTCCTCTGTTGAGTACAAAATAAAAGGATATGTCCATCTTCTCTGTGAGAGAAAGCTGACAATTTTTGCAAAGGAGAAGGAGGTAATTTTCATCACTTTATTGATGATTTTACAGCAACCCCTCTGTTCCATCTTCAATTATGTATGTGCTGAGCTGAACTGAGGATGAAGATTGAGAGAAAGAGAAACTTATATATATATATATATGTGCTCAGACATTACTGCAATTCCAGGGCAGAAGTGAGCTCCGTAGACAGAAGTCTGCTCCTTTGTATGGATAGCATGGTCCTGGGTGAAAAAAACGGAGGAAACTATTGAGGAGACACCAATAACTGCTGTGAGCCTCCATGGCCTCCGCAGATCAGAGAGCACAGTGCATGTTTTAGTTGTTCGAGGAAACTGGCAGCTGGTATAAGTCGGAGACATACTTCATCTTCTCCAATTTATTTTGAAAGTTGATTGGGAATGTAGGAGGCAAATGAGCACAGAAATGGCTTTAAGTTACCTTGTTTCATTGCCTCCTCCACTCCTCCCACTCATCTGGACAGCACTGCCCTCATTGCCATCCATCTCTCCACCAAGGCAGTAACATGCCCATGTGAACTCCCATGCAGGTGCTGCACTTCTTTTCTATTGTCTCTATGTAGCAAAATATTTGAACACTCTTTCTTTCTTCATTTTATATTCTAATGCTTGTAGTTCCCTAAAGGCTTATTTTCAGTCTCTTGTAAACTATCTCACATAATGGTCAAGAATATTATCTCTAATTTGTAGCTTAATACAAAGAAATAAAGATATGTTCTCTTGCAGTTAACTAGAAACAAAACAAAGCCTCATTTAAGTTCATTATCTTTAGCATAAAGTTTGCTTAACAATACCAAGCATTTAAATAAAAAAAGTTTCTTCTCTTTGTAAAAAGGATTCATAGAAAATACTGCATTTTGTGATCAAAGAAATGTTAGCATTAAGGTTGTTAGAAACAAGCTTCTAATTGTTGATGCATGAAGTCTTGTGTCACTGCCAATGGATTCTGAATGCCATCTTCTCTGAGTCTGATGTAGACTTTCACTTGTTTCTTCCCAAGTTTCTCTGGGGATCATTTTACAGAACCCCCTCCAACCTGGTCTTAAAGAACATCAATATCTCACTGGATATCTTCTTTCCCATGGAGCTTGCTAGTTTGGCTTCTGAGTAAATAAATTTTATTTACTGTATAATTGAAACTGTCATCTCTTTAAATGGAAAATGTAGATCTAAGCAGAGCTGTGTGTCTGTTCTTCAGACTGAACAAGCACAGGTGGTACATGAGAGGGAACTTAGAGTGAGAAGGAAACGTGTTGCAGATGGCCAGTGCAGTGGCTAGGAGAACGTGTGTTTAAGCCATTCAGGGAGATTTCAGCCTCACTAAAGACATCTCAGGGATCAGTTGTTCAGGGATCCAAACTAGGACAGGCAGGACTTCCCATCTGCTATTCCTATTAAGATAAAAATGAGAAGAACAAAACAATGTAAACATAATAACACAGTGACCCCATACTGGACCAGACCAAAGGTTTATCTAGCCTGCTATTAATGTTTTCAGCAGGTCCATCCTGAATGGTTCAGCAAGGAGGAGAAAATGGTGAAGTTTCACCAGTCATGATGGCTCAATGCAGAACCACATTGTTGCAGCAAAGGCAAGGCTCTCCTCCCATTCCATTTCCCCCTCTCTCCCTGTCTTTATTTCTGGCTGTACATTTCTGCCCTTATCCTGCATGTGTGAAGATGTTTGTCAGGTCTTCTATGAATTCAACCAATTCAGTGACAAGGAATTTTCTAAACTGAGTCTCATGGACACCAGATCCAGTTCAGGGGATGGAGCAGATTACACTGACAAGAGAAAAGGGAAGAGAGAAACAGAAAAGTAGGCAAAGGGAGCAAGCCCTCCCACCTTGAAGTGCAGCAAGCTGTTACATTTCTCTCACTGCACATGGTGAGATAATGCCCTACTTCTAGCTCTGTAAAATTGTGAGCTAGATGATGTGCAAATAATCACACTAGTTCTACTGAGCCCTCAAGTGTTTGACCTACCATTGTAATGGGAGACTACATTGTCACACCTGGGCTCATTTTCTCAGAATAAAGTCCTTAATCAAAGAGTGGAAATACAACAGTGCTGCCAACTGGCAGCCAGACTGACTCTGTAACACTGCTGCTTCCAGTTCACAGATCTTACACACATTTGTTCGTATCAGCTATTGAATGAACTGCCACAAAAATTCCACAGAAAATTTGAAATCGAGAAACTTATAACTACTTGTGGATCTGCAGTAGAAGAAATTACTATAAATTACCCTTCAGACACCAACTGAAATTGCCAGGGGTCTATAGCTATGTCTTTTATTTTATCCTTTTCATTAATAAATTACAGTAGAAATACACATGTGCCAGAGGTAGGCATTCTTGCTACTGTGAACTTTGACCCTGTAGTTAAAAAAAAACAACCAAGAAAAGACAAACAACCAACTAACAGTCGCTTTTGAATTATGGACAATTATAATCTTTAAATTAATTTTGGAAAACATATGTAGTCATTCCATTTATTGTTAGTTTTACAGAACATCAGTCTACCTAGAGATGAGATGGATGCGTAAAAACTGCAGATGATAATTTGAAATGGATCTTTAAAAAATACATCATAATATTATACTCCGTATTTCTGTTTCCATCAAAACTTACAGTCAATTTTAAAAGATGCTAGCTTTCATTCTCCATTTCCCTGTCAATGGTTTTGAGGTTTTCTGTCTTGCCATAAAGATTCTGCCAGATAACACAGCATTAAGTGCCAGGATAAAGATACAGAAATGCAAATATCATATTTTTTTTCTCCACTGCATCATATTCCATACAGCTGTGTGAGCCTCCTAAAGAGTGATCAGATGAGAATTCTCCACTCCTATTCGGAGGATGGGTTTAACACCTCCTTTCAACAGTGACCACACTCGGTAAAGCAGAGGAGAGGAGGGTTATTTATGTGTTCCTGTACAAGTGAACACAAACGAGTGGGTGCTCCAGCAAACTGACAATGGACTACTAACAAAGGGCCAGATGCTCTTATCCTCTTACAAGGATGAAGAGGGACAAAATGAGTAAATATTTATATTATCATAGTGGTATGTAACTGGAGCTCAGCTGTAGAGAAAACAGTGATTTACAAGCGTGTTCCTCCTCTCTCGGGAATCCACATAAATCAAGCAAAGGTTCAGCACTGACTAAAAAACTTTGACAGAAGGACTGATGAGCCAGATGAGAGAGCTACAGGTCTTAAAGACATACTTTTGGCTCTGACAATGACTAGCAAAAAGCAATGTTTTCCTGAGCAAGACTCATCATAAATCAATATGAGAAGTCTACCTGGGCATGTGAGAGAAGTGTGTGTGCGTCATGACACAATCAGCCCCAGCACATTCGAAATATTCTGTCTTGGATCCTTGGGCTAAAGCTCAGCATTCGGAACATCTTCCTGCAAGATTACTCCAGCCAGAAGATCCTTAGCTATTGCATCACTGGCTGTTCATGCCCTAACTCCACTAAAGCCAGCTTTTCTCCAAAAGGCACCTGGCAGGCTACACTGTGTAGATCATTCCTCATCTACTGCTTTTTTTCATCTTGTCCACCCTTCTTTCACCATTCCTTAGCGTTAGGGTCACCAGTTCTCCTATGCTGAGCACCCCAACAAGATGTGCAAACCTCAAGTTCTTGCACCCTTCCCTACTGGAAAATCATGAAAAGTTAATTTTGCAGAGGAGCTTACAATATAATATTTTGATTTTCAGACATATATTTAGTCCTAATGAACACTTGCATTTGAGGGTCCTTGGAATGTGATTACAGGCTTTTTAAGTCTATATTGTGCCTGGTCTCAGTCCTAGGGCCTTGATACATCCACAATGCATTTAGGTGAAGGTTAAGATTGACCACATTTGATGGAGGGCAATCAAATCATAATCTGCAGGAACTGATATAAGAACAAAGATGCTTTTTGGATTACAAGATGGCATCTCTTGTGTGCATCTTCTCACTGAAAGAGGGCAAAGGAAGTGTGTTATCTGATGCTTATCTGTCCTTTGTGGATTAGAGGTTGAGACACTTCCTTGAGACAAAGAGAAAAAGCACATCATGTCAGTAGAGTGTTTGGATAATCACACTCATGGATGGGATAGTTAACATCCCGGAAGCATCCCTGGAAAGCAGCCACATGTGACAACACACACTCCCGGGCATTTGACACAATGTTATAAAATACCAGTGGCAATCACGGAGGCAAACCGGGAGTGGTGACAGGAGTGGCAGAGGAAGGCAATCACTTAATATGTGGTGATGTGTATAATTAAGAATATCTCCATATACACTTAAAATGCTTAGCAAGAGTTTCAGCTGACTAGTTTTGTTCTACAGCTGTAAAGGTTATGCTATATTGTGCTGGGAAAATGATTCTCCATCATGCGCAGCTCACTGTGGAATGCTTAAAGCACAGACTCAGGTGTGAACTCACTCTGAGAGGTAAAAATGAAGCTGCATTATGTAATGAGATTCAGTGATTATTTGAATCTGTTTTTCCATCCCTGTGGATCATTGATTTAACCTTTCTTGATTTGTTCTTGGGATATTGCTAAAAGAAGTAACAATGTTCTGAAATTAATCAGGATCATTTTTTGTATAACCCTGTCAAAAGCACTTTGACTTTTACCTCCTCTTTTCAATAAAGGAACACTAACAGAAGCAGCACCTTTTGGAGGAATTGTGAAATGTTGGCAAATTGTTCGGAATAGATAGCCATAGGGAATAAATGCATAAGCTGTTGTGTGCATAGCCTGGGGTTCAACCATTATTTTCTCTAAGAGGAAAACAAAAGCAGACCTTTTAAAGCCAGCACTAAGGAGATTTCTATTTAGAGAATATGCAATAACTCATATTGAGACAAGATTTTAATCTCAGCAAAGCTTTGGATAATCTGCTAGCACCTGTGTTTGCTGCTCTTCCACCCCACTGCACTGCTTAGACTGAGGCCAAAGGCCAGATCTTGCAAGTGTATTTGTGACAACAGTCCTGCTTATGTGAGGGGGAGTCTTAGCAGAAGATAGGCAAAGGTTGGTCAGGATCTTCCCTTGAAAGTGTCACCTATGAGGAAATTACACCAGTGCCATCATCTTTTATGCTTCCTTGGAGCCTCTCATTCTTTTTACAAGTACTGTGTTACTCGATGTTATTTGTTGTGGTATATATCATGCTGATGCATTATCCTGCCTTGCTTGAGGAAATGGTGTGAAGTATAGACAACTCTGTACCCGGGAAACCAGAAGAAAAGTAGTATCTGGGTTGATTTTAGAAAGGTTTTTCACATGTAGATCTCAGCTACTGGAGGTTCTACATCAGTCTGGAGAGACTGGAGAGACTTTACCAATGGTTTCATTATACAAGCAAGCAGGGATGCTTTCGGTACTATGTAGATACAGATGCTGTGGAGTCTTGTTGCTGATGAGGCCTCTGTATCTGTCTAAGATATGAACTCCAGTTAGCAAGTGTCATGTTAGGATTCAGCCTTTCTAGCCCAAGGAAAAAGAAAGAAATGTAAAAAAGAAATGGTTTTGTGTGCAATAATTTGGGCACACCGTGAACATCGATGTAAATGGACATAAGGTGACTGGGCATAGGAAAGTAAAAAAAAATTTACATTGATGTATCTTATATACATGTATCTTTCATCCTCTTAAAATGAGCATTATTCATTTTTAAGGGTTAAAAATAACATCAGATTTCTTTCCTTCTTTGATTCTGTGATTCATGTGTCCCATTTTAAAGTCTACACCCTGGGAAGAGGAGTGCATTATCAAGGAAAGAGGCTTGCCAGGGACAGAAGGTAATTTCCCGTAGCAGGTGCGTACAGCAGGTGGTACACAGTGTACCTGCAACGAAAAGGTAGATTTAGGCTAAGATTTTATTTAATATGGAAAACTTATTGCATCCTGAGCCTCTACTGGGGATGTGCCAAAAATCGTGTCTGCAGCATGATTTATTACGTGAAAATACCACTGAACTAATCAGTGGAGTTACTAATTAATACAAATCTGCATTTTTGCATAAGCAATTAGTGCAAAGAGAGTGGAATGAAAGAGGAAGTTTGACTCATTTAATCTCAGTGTCTATTCAAGCGGAAAGACCCACTAGGGCAAGGCACTAGGATCTACATTTGGATTTTTTTTTCCTTTTGATTAGTTAAAGGAACTAAAAGGTCAAATTATCAATATTTAATTCAAATGGAAATGCATTTGTTCAAGAGGAAAGAAAACACTTTATTTAAACAAGGTGGGACTCTGGGGGTAAATGCCTGGATCAAAAATAATTAGATTTTGCAGTTATAACAGCATCTAAATCCCTCCTGATAAGAATCCTTTTTCCTAATAACAGAGGTGGTTTGACACCGATAGCAAAGACTGCTGACGCTATTTAAACTGTAGCTCAGGCGGTAGCTGGCCTACCAATACAATTTAGACATTTGCTTTAATGGTTCGTACTTCTCTGATTTGGTTTTTGCAGAGGGTTTTTTTAATCAATTTGAGTTATATTTTAAATCTATTGTGATTTCATAATTGTATGCATTTGACTAAAAGAGTAATTTTAAAAGCTGATAATTAAACCTCGGTGATGTATTTTCCATTAACTAAATAGAAGTTTACATTTATAGAATTAAAACAACAACAGCATTTACCTAACGGGAAAAGGCTCAATATAATTAATACACTGAGTTTTTAGGGGTAGAAGAACAGAAAAGGCAACTTAATCAGTCGTACCAATTTCGAGTCCAGCTGTACATCATATCCTAGAGAGACGCTACGAAGTGCGATGCACACGCACCTCGCACAGAACCGGTACCGGAGCGGCACTTCAAAGCGTTGTTTTTCCACGGTGATTCCTGAGCCACGGCAGCTGGAGCAGGCTGATCACAGCTCGGAGTGATCCGAGCAATGGGGCTGCCCTCTCCTCTCGTTGCAGGGTTTGGAAATGGGCGAGCGGGGAAAACCCGCGGGCAAATCCAAGCAAGGGCAAGCCCTTCCCGAGCCCGAACAGTGCGATGCATGGGGTGGGACGGAGTAACCGTGCCGAACGGGGCCGGAGGGATAGGGACAGCGGACGGGGACGTTTTCCCTTTTCTTTTTTTTACTCAGGATAACGTTTGGGGTTTGTGTGGGTGCCTGTCTGGAGAGGGAGGGAGAGAGAAACCTAATAGCGAAAGGAGAGATCCCGAACAGTCCGGGCTACCGGGGCAGTAAATCACTCTCTCAATTATAAGCGCGGCTTCCTCTTTCCAATAGCTCTAAGCTATTTGGGGAGGCATCCTTTCTCCGCACTCTCGCAGGTGCAATATGAATCAATTATCTTAATTAAGATAATGCCGCAAACCCAAGAGATTTCATCGGGAGCGGATTTCGCGCTCCGGACAACTGTAAGGCGTATCCACAGCGCTGCTCCCCCCGCAACAATTCTCCATCCCGCCTGGCCGGGACAGGGCTCAGCCCCGGCGGCGACCCGCGGAGGGGCCGTGCTTTCCGCTACTGCCCGGCGCTCCGGGCCCCAGCAGGCCCCAGGAATCTCGTCCTGCCAGGGCCGAGAGGCAGCAGCTGAGGCGGGAGCGGGGGCGGCTGGGCCGGCCCGAGCTTTGTTGGGACGCGTGCGGTTCGCGTGCCGCGCCGCGGGAGGAGGGAGGAGGGGGGAAAGGAGAGGGAAGGGGGCAGGGAAGAAGGGCAGAAAGGAAAAAGAAATGGAAAAGAAAGAAAAAAAAGAAAGGGAAAAGAAAAAGGAAAGGGAAAAGAAAAACTAAAAGCAAAAGGAAAAAGAAAGAAAATGAAAAAAGGGAAAAGAAAATCAAAGGATTCGAGAGGAAAAATAAGCAGAAGCCGAATTAGAAGCCAGATGGAGAAGGAGGAGTCTGTAGATCAGAGAGAAGAAAAGACACGCTTGGAGCGATAAAATCAAGCGGCTGGGGGAAGAGGAGAGACAGGGAAGGTGGGAAACCAGAGCCATTGAGCCGGGTAAGGGACGGCCCGAGCAGGGAATATAGAGCCGACTGCCTGAGAGATCGGTAAGGAGAAGCAGTGCTGAAGCAGCGGGAAGAGCGGGAAGAATGAAGGCGGAGCAGCAGAGAGTCCCAGCGCGCCCGCAGTGTAGCCCGTCCTCGGCCCCGATGGGCAGCACGGAGCGGTGCCTCGTACCTGTTGGCCCGGCTCCTCCACGGCCACGCGTGTCCCTGAGGCGGAACGAGTCCCCCGCGCCGGGCTCGGCGGGTATAAGCCCCTCTGTGCGACTGCCTGTCTCTTTATTTATCTCTCTACTCATCTGTCTATCGACAACGTGTTGATTTTATTTTGCTCTCAGGGAAGATGACTGTGTTCATCACACTCAGAAGCACACGAACATCCCAAAGTTCTCACCGCTGCCCGATATCCAGCTTTCTGCCATTGCGCTTCCCTCAGTGTTTTTGCCTAGTGTTTCCCCAGCACCCCACATTCCCGAGTGTATTCGCAATCGGTACCATTTAAAGATGGGTGATATTTTCCAGCAGCCGAAACAGGACTGAACCCGATCCATCCCCTCCCCGCGCCTTCCAAACCTATTCGAACCTCACTGCTTCCAAAACACTTCGCGACGGCAACGCTGCTGCCGCAGCCGCTCCCCGTTCGCGGGGTCGCGCTGTCGCGGTGACGGCCTGGTGGGAGGCTCGGCTCAGCCACCCAGGCACGGGCATCCTCCCGGATCCTGGCCCGTGAGGAGCCTCTGTGGTCAGAGAAATCTCACCACGGGCAGGGTCTGCCCTTCTGTAGGACGGCGCTTCGCTCCTCCCGACAGAAGGGCTGCAGCCGCTGGCGACACGAGGGTGCCACGTTCCCGCCCCGCTCGCCCGATCCGGCGGCATACGCTGGTCCTCGTCTCCCACGGAGAACCGACCAGCTTGGAAATAACAAAACGTAGCCCAGAAGGCGAACATCCCCCCGAGTCCCCTCCTGCCACCCCGGGGCTACAACAGGAGAGAAATATTTTAAAAATAACCCGACCTCGAAAAATATTTCCCGAAAACATCTCCTCGGGGCGGAATTATTTGTTTCGCGTTTAAAGCCTCAATTGGCGAAAATTATTTTATTTTTATTGATTAAATATCCGGATAACGCGCGCCAGTAGTACAGATTTCATGTGAGGGGGCTATTTCCCTCCTAAAACCGCATTCCTACGATTTGGCAGCATTGGAAACTCCGACGAGGCTTTTAAAGACTTTAAAGCCTCCACTCGGCGTCTTTCTTCCAAACTTCCCGTTAGCCGCCGGTATTCCCATCGAAAACCCGGGAAAGGCGAACCGCCGTTTGCTCCTGGCGTTCGGACAGACCGGGGGGGCACAGCAGCCCCGGGACGTCCGTTTTCCCCACCACGGAAGAAATCCAGGGACTGGGGGGACTCTGTGGCGGCGAGGGAGTGGCGAAGAGCGGGACAGGGAGTCTCTGTGGGTCAGAGGAGCTCGTTAGGAGATGCTAAAGGGGGTGTCGGCGGGGACCCTCTGTGGTCGCACCCCAGAACAATAGGAACAATGCGGCTCCGCGGGCCGGCGGCCCCTCGGTGGCGAGTGCGGTGCCGTGCGATGCGGAGCGGTGCGGTACCTCCGCGGCCGCTCNGGCGGTGGCGGTGGCCGCGGTACCCGGGTCCCGGTGCCGGCCCCCGCCGCGCATCCTCGGCCTCGCTATATAACGGGGGGAGCCCGGCGCTGCGCAACCTCGGGAAAAAAAACACACACGCGGCGCCCTCGCACGGAGAGCTGTGCCGGGGTTATGAGACCGTCACCGCGCAGGAGAGGCTGAGCAACGGAGGTAACGGGAAACCAGGTTTTCCCCCCCGCGGGAAAAGGGTTGGCGGCGACTACCGGGATGGGAGAGGACTCGGCGAGGTTGAGGCGGACGGGGTCTGCCTCTGCCGGAACGGCTTCGGTTTTTATTGTCACTTGCTGTCGTTCCTGCCGGTGCGTGCGGGCACACCTGTATCCATCCTTACACGCACATATACGTATGTGTATATATATGCATATATATATATATATGTAAATGTGTGTGTGCGTCCATACACACATAAATATGTGTATGTGCGTCCATTTATACAGACAAATGTTACCTGTGTTAATAATGTGCCTCCTCCTGTGCCACCTCCGAACTTCCAGCTCCCCTTCGTCCTCGGAGCTCGGTCGCCACGGTCGCACCGCAGGCTGCGCCTCGGCAGTGGGGCGGCATTGTTTCTTCCCGGTGTGCTCAATGCTGTCGGGGGACAGTCGTAACTCCACACGAAAGGTCTCCGCGGAAATGGGGGGGACGATGCTTGTCTGCCACGGAGGGGACGGCGGCGACGGGAAGCTGCGGCCAGTCCCGCACCTGTTACCACGGGCGGGGGCCGCGCAGCCCCGCCGCGGGAACTCAGCGACAGTTCTGTGGACGAAGGCGGGACCGGGGGAGCAGGTGCTCGGCGCCCGCTGGCGCAGCACAAGCCCCACACAAGGAGGTGGCAAGGGGGGAGTCGCAGAGAGCGGCGGGGACAGGCGTCACGGCCGCCGTCCATCCGTCCCTGCCAGTTTCCGTGTGTGTGCGTGTGTCCACCTTTCCCCCTCCCCTACTCGGTAAAAATGTTTGAGGATTTTTTCCAAAACAAACCAAACCAACCCAATCTACGCTTAGTCCACTCACGTCGTACCGCCCAGGCTGCCTCCCGCACGCATAATCTTCTTATATTCCCCGCTAATATCGGCGAGTTACATAATGGCATTTGAACATATGTGAACTTAATTATAAAACAGGACCGTGGAGACAATTAAAAGTTTGCCTTGGCACGGGAGGTAATCCAGGGCTTCCCTCGGGAGGGGACGGAGGATTGGAGCCGGGCGGGTGAGGGACGCGGGTGGCGGCGCGGGGCCACGGCCGCTGCTTTGGGTGCTGACACATCTCTTTTCTATCTCCTCCACGATGCAGAGGCTCACCATGACCAAGTCGTACAGCGAGAGCGGGCTGATGGGCGAGCCCCAGCCGCAGGGCCCCCCGAGCTGGACGGACGAGTGCCTGAGCTCCCAGGACGAGGAGCACGAGGTGGACAAGAAGGAGGAGGATCTGGAAGGTCTGCACGCCGAGGCCGAGGAGGACTCGCTGCGGAACGGCGAGGAGGAGGACGAGGAGGACGACTTGGACGAAGAGGAGGAGGAAGAAGAGGAGGAGGAAGACGACGACCAGAAGCCCAAGAGGCGGGGCCCCAAGAAGAAGAAAATGACCAAGGCTCGCATGGAGCGTTTCAAGCTGCGGCGCATGAAGGCCAACGCCCGGGAGCGCAACCGCATGCACGGGCTGAACGCGGCCCTGGACAACCTGCGCAAGGTGGTGCCCTGCTACTCCAAGACACAGAAGCTTTCCAAGATCGAGACCCTGCGCCTGGCGAAGAACTACATCTGGGCTCTCTCCGAGATCCTGCGCTCGGGCAAGAGCCCGGACCTCGTCTCCTTCGTGCAGACCCTCTGTAAGGGCCTGTCGCAGCCCACCACCAACCTGGTGGCCGGCTGCCTGCAGCTCAACCCGCGGACTTTTCTACCTGAGCAGAGCCAGGAGGTGCCGCCGCACGTGGCGGCGGCGGCGGCGGGCGCGCCCTTCCCGGCACATCCCTACCCCTACCAGTCGCCGGGCCTGCCCAGCCCGCCCTACGGCACCATGGACAGCTCCCACCTTTTCCATCTCAAGCCGCCGCACGCCTACGGCGCCGCGCTGGAGCCCTTTTTCGAGAGCGGGCTGGCGGAGGGCGCCAGCCCCGCCTTCGACGGGCCCCTCAGCCCGCCCCTGAGCGTGAACGGCAACTTCTCCTTCAAGCACGAGCCGGCTGCCGACTTCGACAAGAGCTACGCCTTCTCCATGCACTACCCCGCCGCCGCCGCCGCGCTGGCCGCCGCGCCCGCCCACGCCGCCATCTTCCCGCCCGCCGCCTCCCGCTGCGAGATCCCGGTGGACGGGCTGGCGCCCTACGAGGGCCACCCGCACCACGAGCGCGTTCTCAGCGCCCAACTCAACGCCATCTTCCACGACTGAGCCTCCCCGCGCCGAGCGAGGGCAGGGGAGCGCCGAGCCCCGCCGCCCGCCACCGCCTTGTTTACAGGGGGCAGCCCGGCGGGTCCCGCCGCCGCCTCCGGGGCCGCCGCGTCCCCCCCGCTCACCCGCTGTCTTTGCTTCCGCTCCTCGGAGCGACGCTGTAAATTGGGGTAGGGGCATTGGGATCGCGTCAATTACCTGATCGGGATAACAAAATCACAAGCAATAATTAGGATCTATGCAATTTTTAAACTAGCGATGGGCCAATTACAAAATATATATGAAATCTATATTTTTCAACCAACGTTTTACTACTTGTTACCTTTCCCATGCTGAATTATTTTGTTGTGATTTTGTACAGAATTTTTAATGACTTTTTATAACGTGAATTTCCTATTTTAAACCATGCAGCTTCATCAATTTTTATACATATTGGAAAGGTAGAATTATATCTAATTTATACAAAATGATTTAACTAATTTAAACCAGCAGAAAAGTGCTTAGAGAAGTTATGTTGCCTTAGCACTTCTTTCCTTTTCAAATAGATGAAGAAGAAAAACAATGCACAATCCGGGCAATTTCTTTCCCATGAAAGTCTCTTCTTTTTTCTTTCTTTCTTTCTTTCTTTTTCCTTTACCCCGTACAATAAGAACCAGATCCCCTAGGTCTTAAGAAGATATAAGAACGATAGACTTATTTTCTATCAAAACATATCAATTCAACACATTACTTGCACAAACTTGTATATAAAGATTATAAGCAAATGCCAACACCCTTTTAAAATCGAAAGCTGCTTGACTATCACATACGATTTGCACTGTTTCTTTTTAGTCTTTGAACCCCTTGGCATTCCGTGGGTTTGGGGGTTTTTTTTGGGTTTTTTTGTTTGGTTTTTTTTTTTTAAGATAACTTGAAGATGTTAATGTTTCCAGGCGATATAAATGCATGATTTTATACATGTTCACACAATCCGTGGTTGTCATATGCTCATCTTATAAATCGGAACCTAAATCTAATCAGGTTGTTAAAGTCGGGCTATATACCTATTGTAGTCGATTAGTACGGTAGCTTGAAACAAATTCAAACCATTTAATCCGTAATTAGAACAATAGCTATTGCATGTACAATGCAGTCCAGAATAAGTGCTGTTTGAAATGTAACGCTGGTTCAACTGGAATCAATCTGTACTGTAATTTTGTTTGTAATCCTGTATATTATGGTGTAATGCACACTGGGATTTTAGAAAAAAACATCCATCCTTTGGCAACAACGTAGTATTGAACATTTGGTCGAATGTTGCATTTCTCCTTAAATGTGATTTATTTTTTTCTTAGTGTAAGTAATTCCTATGGGATTATTGTTTTATTCGGATAGCTCATGAAAGGTGCAACACTTATTATTTGTAGAATAAAATTGGACTAAAAAAAAAGAACACGGATTCTTTACTTACCTTGAGGAATACCGGGGGAAGCGGGTGGGGGATGTTGGTTTGTTTACAGCGAACCCTGCTATTTGCAATGCTGATTTGTTGAATTAGGGAAAGGGGGGCACAAACGCAGTTCTCCTGGGAGCTGCGGCTGCCGGCGCGGGCTGCACGGGCGCTCCGCGCCCTCCCGGGCGCTCCCCGGGCGGCTCAGCCCGGCGTTTGCCGCACGCGAATCTCCCCTCTCGGGCTGCGGGGGCGGCTCCCAACCCATCCCGTCCCGAGAGGCTCCCGGGACTGGCCGGGACCGGCCCACTAGGAAGGCGCGCTCCGGCCCCGGTTTGGCTCGGTTCGGCGGCAGCAGGTGCGCCTTCCCGTGCAAGGCAGACCCAGAGCCAGCGCTATCGATTCACCGTCCCCTCCTCTTCCCAGACGGGAAACATGTGTTTCTTTAATCTTCACTGATTATTCCGAGGCTTAAGAAACCCGGAGACACAACCTGCGGGAGAGCAATTCCCCTAATGTCCAGGAACAATTATCAACAGGTCTTTGCCTCCGACCGTCAAAAAGGGGTTTAAGAAATACTTTAAAGGGGTTGTCTGAAATACTTTATTTGAAGCCTGCCACAAAGCGGAGGTATTTCATAAATATTTCACTTAAATCCAGCAGAAAGTGAACAGGCTTTCCTGTGGATGAGGGCGGCTTTTTTCCCAAGAGAAATCATGCCATTGAAATCTATTTTAAAGTTGTTTATAGCTATGGAAATCCAATGCGTAGGTGTAGCAAACCTGTCCTAGTAGTGCAGCATGCCTTGCTGCCAGGCTGCCTTGCTAAAAACAGGCTAAAAATTAGTTGCGACATCGGGTGATGCATTGTGCAGTATCTCCCTGTGTTTTGCCTGAGCCCGCAGCTCGAAAACTGTTGCTGAATCTGAAAAGAACGCAAAAGGCAACTCTTCAAGCACCCAATTAACCTTTTCCATTCAGTGGCAACATAGCTAAATGTACCCTAGATAACCCGAGGGGAGCAAATGAATGACAATTTTTCAGATAAAATTGAAAAAGCTGACACAGGCCTGCTCGCCTTTTAGTTATGCACTTTCTTCTTAAATATAAAGATTCTTCTAGTCAGTCAAGGGGCAACTCGCATGCCACCATCTTTTATTCAAAGGCAGGCACAGATGTTCCTTCTGCAGGGGAGGTTTTAATTTATGAAAATGATATTGTTTATGCATGAATGCACTCTGCATAACACACAGTACTTCCATCTGATGAGAGAAATACCACAGAACCAGTGCCAATGTCAGGAACATATTCTGCAAATTTAGTCGCTTAAATGTTTAATGAATATTTGGAAGGCATTTCCAAACCACAAGAAACCTTTTCAATTACCTTTTCTTTTTCTACTGTTAATAACAAAATTTAACTCCCCTAGCCAATGCAACTTACTTAAAAGACCTACCTAGGCTATCTGAATGTTTGGTACTGTGATACTTCAGAGAAAGTAATATTTTAATGTTATGAGCAATCTAATGTGGAAAATTAATTAGGCATTTTGGTAACTGGAGGCTCCATTTTACAAATCACTTGTGAATCTTGTTATTTCAATTTTAGGTGGTTCTTTTCCTCCCACTGCCCTTACAAAATATTGGAGATCTTCCCCCCTCCCCCTCTTTCTGATGCTTCTGATGTCTCCATGATATTTCTTTCATACTATTAACATCAAGCCCAAATCTTGAAATTTCTGCTTATGACTCCCACAGGAAGGTCTATCAAGGTCTCCTTTAATGGAAAGAATTACTCACACTGCTCCTCTCCTATAAACATATTGCTAATTAACTAATGCTATAGTGGGATTATCTAACTTCCGCATGAAACGTCTGAGGTTGAGTTGTACCCACACACACATAGTAGGTCATCTGGCACAGGCCTAAAATTCTATTTTTATGCGTTGTTGTGACCAATGGTCTTTCCTTTCTTCTTTATGACATACTTCTGACAGTAGAAATCGTTCTGCCATCAGTACATGCTTGAGAAGACATCAGTGAAATCTCTGCAGGTACAGTACATAAGTACATAAGAAATAGTCACAACTTGCAGCTTTTCCCTTCCTGGTATTCTGAAGCAACAGAAGGGGGTTTGTAGATTGTGGACCCATCGTTGTCTGTGATACAGCTAAGACCCCAGCTACATCAGAGGAAATCTGAAAGGGTGGAATTCCAGTTCATATCCACAAGACATCTGAGGGACTGAAGCCTCAGGTTTCACTGAGCCCAAATGAAAAAATGTGCCTGAACAGCATCAGACTTTGGCCTAGTGCCTTCAGGAGGATTCTCCAAGTGAAGGGAAATAGATTCAAGTGAATCAAGATTCCCGAATTTACCAAAGAAAACAGAAAGCTGCTTTCTCCAGAAGATACTACTCTAGAATTTTAATAAAGTAATATGAAAAAGCAACATGCAATTCCAGAAGTAATAGGGATTAATAGAAATAATTCTAAGTCTTTAGAGCAGGTAAAACAAATCTTTTCTATCTTCTGTAACAGTAAAACTTATTGCCATTATTTCAATATTGTAACTGATTAAAACTAGAGCCACTGTGACACGATCCTAACAACTGCTTTTGACATTTAAAAATTAGTCTCTTTTTAAAAGGAATACAATACTTCTGTTCAGAGAACCATCTTGTCAAACAGCTTTAGAAATTACGGAGTTAAATTCCATTCTGTTTTTTATCCAAAGAGAAAAAAAAATCAAACAAACCCCACTCATTTTTATTGAGGAAAAACTCACAGAAATAAAACTTGGAGTTCTGTCTGGTGCTGTATCAGGGAAAATATGCAGAAATTTTTCTTTTTTTTTTTTTTTAATTAACCAAGATGGATTGTATGGTAATTATTTCAGAAATGGTAAATGGTCTACACTGTTTCCTTAGCTAAAAATCCCATAATCCAAAAATCTTGAAAAACATAGTACATAAATACATGTTGAAACAGTGAGCTGAAATATACAAATAGACTGTTATTTAAATATGTACATAAGTGTTTTTTAAATAATTCATATATGTATTTAACAAACTGTCAGAAGCTATGCAATACAAAACTAAAGCTGACAATGCTCTCGAAGTATTCTCTTAAGTATTTAGGTTGCCTACAGGGTATGTAAAACATAGAATATCAGCCCTAGTTTTCAGTTTCCTAGCTTGTAGTTTGTAGTAGTTTCTACTACTAGTTTCCAGTAGTTTGCAGCATAGAGTTAATTGTATTTTGAATGAAACATAAGCAGCTAAAAGTTACACATTTACCAACAATTTGGTGACAGAGCAATAGAAAACAGATGCAGAGAAAAAATATTATATTAAAGAGAGAGCATATCAAGCTTCATGAAAAGAAAAGACAATGTCCTCTGATCAACACATTTTGTATTCTTCCCATTATCACATTTTCCTCTGATTAAGATCATGGGGTCTCAGGAATGACTTCAATTTCAGACTGCATTCCTGCAGCTTCTTATACTTGCATAATAATTTCACTAGTTCTTCTTGTTCTTTTACAAAGGTGTGTCCATTTCCTTATCTGCTTTTCTTTTTCTGTTTTTTAATGCTTTCCTTCTTTTGAGAATAGGGAAAGATGTATAGTAATAGTCATGCTCTCTTCTATGGGCCATTGATGCCATTTTCCTTCAGAATAATTTATGACTTTGTTTACAGTCCAAAAAGTTTGATGTTCTGTTTAATGTCTCTTTTTCAGTCACAATAAACCAACAAAACCAAGCTGAATTAATATTGAGAGTTAAAAAAGATTCTTTTCTGAAGTAGGAATGTAAGAAGCAAGCATACTTAAGAGACCTAAAATCTGAGAATGAACAGCTGAAGTACAACTGACTCTACACAACCTTCATTGTATAAACACACACTGTAGCCAGAAAAACATACAAGCCAATGGTGTTCTGCCAACTTCAAAATTTAGGTTTCTCCAGAAGCAAATCTCCATTAGTTCCTGAAAACAAGCCAGGTACCAAAAATGTTCAGCTGAAACCTCCAGAAAGGGCATAAGGTGTTTTCCCCACAGCACCCCTCATCTCCTCTAGTCTAAATTTCTGTTCCTTAGCTTCAACATCACTTCGTCCATGAATCAAAACTGGCCTTCCCATTTCTTGCCTATTTACCTCATTGCATTTTTATATGTATTTTTCTCGAGGTAGGAGGAGCTATTTTCCAATCACATGCATCACCTGCTTGCTGTCCTTCAGTAAACACTAGCTGTATTTCCCTCACTCGCTTTTTCTGTCACAGGTTGTCCTACCTCTTTCTTCACTTCACAAGGTTTTTCTGGAAAACAATCCTGAGACTCTTACTACTTCTTAGCAGAGGTGATTTCCAGAGAGGGACATTTTTAGTTAAGGAGAGGCTACCTTTACTCCTTGTCTCCTAACACCTCTTCTCTGGGCATAGAGGATGCTTTCCTCCTCTAGGTCATCTGCCTGTGTTCAAGGCCAGCACTCTGAGGTAGAGCAAAATAATGTCTTGTCCAGACTGCTGAGAACAAGCTCTGAGAAACCACAAGGGAGACCTTCCCTCCCTCATAGAGGAACTGTGTTTTAGAAGAGGCTCTTATGCCTAGTGTTGCAGCCATATCTGTGCCTGGCCATATCCAGGTCCTAACCCACAAATTTGATATCCTTCCTTGACCTTGGACATGCTTTGTTAATATAGGATTCCCTGGTGACTGCTGGGCTAGCACTGACAATGGTTACTGTTACCAGATCTGCCCTAATGACTCCGCTTTTCAGCTTGATGTTGGGCTTACCTTGCTACAGTGGGTTTTTCTAGCTATCTGGACTCTTGGTTGAACTTACCTATATACAATTGGTTACCTTGGTTAGGTGTATGGGGGTCCTATCTGACTTGCACTTTTAACTCCACTTCCTTTATAAAGCAGCCTGCTCCTACTGTTCTTTAGAGTTCCTCCTCTTGGGCTGCTAGAGCCCTGAGAGCATTACCGAACTATAAAAACCCTGAGCAACTCCAGAGCAGATAACCCGTCACTGCCCCCATCCGAGGACCTGGACCTCTATTTAAGCTCGCCCTGGGGCTACAACATTTACAGATGCTGTGGGATGCTGGTTTTCAGTTCAGCCACAACCCTGACGTGGCTATGAATCCTGCTGATCCAAACCTGCCTCATCATGTGACCATGGCTGATGATCTGGATTCTTAATAGATTCTAGCACTCTTCCTAGACTTCCTTGCTCAAGTATCACCAGGTGGGGCCTGTTCAGAAAGGTCCCTGCCTCTCTAGCCCTGGGATCTTCCTCGGCTCCCTGGTTTTCAGCGAAGAGCTGCGCGCCTGACAGTGGCTTTGCTTCCCTTTCTGGTATGCCCTCTTCTTTCTTTTTTTTTTTTTTTTTTTTTTTTTTTTTTTCTTTTTTTTTTTTTTTTTTTTTTTTGCTTTGCTTTACTTTTGCAAGACTTTACTTGAGATATTTGTCTGAAACAAACAAACCAAATAAAAATCAAACAAAAATGTTAAGACAAGTTCTAGGGTCGCTCTACAACCCCTCTAGAAACTATCTGAAGGGCAGCAAAATTTAATTTGTAGGTTTATTATAAAAAAAAGTCATCCTATTTACTCTTTATTAAGAGTATGACTTCTCTGTTTTCTTGTTTCTATTGGTATTGAATCATAGAATGGCCTGGATAGGAAGAGATTTTAGAGACATTCCAACTCCTCTGCTATGGACAAAGACACTTTTCACTAGACCAGGTTGCTCAGAGTTCCATCCAATCTAGCTTTAAATTCTTCCAGGGATGAGGCATCCACAGCTTGACTAGGCAGCCTGTTCCAGTGCCTCACCATCCTCACAGTAAAGAACTTTTTCCTAACATCTAAACAAAACCCACTCTTTTTCCATTTGAAACCATTCCCCCTTGTCCTATCACTACATGCTTTTGTAAAAAGTTTCTCTCCGTCTTTCTTGTAGGCTGCTTTCAGATATTGGAAGCAAAATGCATATGAGAAAACAGGAAAGCAAAACACACTTTAGCTGCTTTGGCTGACTTGTAATATCTTCTACATCATCCTATTTCCTCATGCAGCATATGGTACTTGTAGAAATCCCTGGTTCATTCTGCTGCCACAGGTACCGATATGCTCCACTCCACTTCCAAATCTGGCTATGAGCAATGGTGTAGAAGAAATCAAAGCAGTTATATGTAGATTCAGTGCTCTATACTACTTGAATACCTACAGTACAATTCCTGCTGTTTGTTTGGCGTCTTCTTTTGTCTTTCTCTAATATGAAAACTTCACACAGGATTCTACACAAGATCATTGATACACACAACCCTCTTACAAGAAAGCACAAGGGAGTTCTATGAGTGAGAGTCAAGACATAGTCTAGAAAAATGGACTATTCCATGCTTTTCCAAATTTAATACGCAAATCTGAAAGTTGTGATAATTTTAAAAGAGTATGTTAGAGTAGGCTTCCTTAGGATTCCCCCGCCCCCCCAGGAAAAAAGTGTCTGTTTCAGATTTACAAAGAATTGTGTGGATTGAGGATTTGTGAACAGTAGCAAACCAGAGTGAAGAGACTTGCACATTTTTCCTGTGGTTTTTTTACTATATACAATTCTACTATTTTATATTTTTATCTAATCCATTTTAGTGTCTTAACTGTTACTGATTTAATACACATTTCAGTAATAACAATAAAAGAGTGTTAGAAGTTCTAATTACATCAGTCGAAGTATACTACGACTCTCCTAGGAACTGCAATATTCTTCCACTGATGGTACTGAAAATAGTATTATTTTATGGTTCTAAGCTAGTTGTCAGCTGTCCTTTCCTGTACCTTATGACGAATTATCTGGTGACAATATATAATATACATAGGTGGCACAGCCTAATAAACAATCCCAGAAAAAAATACAAATAATTGCAGGGGATTATAAAGGGCATACAGCCTCAAAAGCAATTCGACTATATGTAGTTTCATGTTGTGCTTTATCTTCTAGTTAATGATTTAGCTTTCCTTTTGAATTATGTGACACATCACAAAGCCCAAATAAGAGACACAAGTTTAATTGGTTCATCTACTGTTGTACCATAATGACAAATTGTTAAGGCAAGCTTATTTGTTTGGCTCAAGATTTTTCCTGCCTTGTCACTCAGTTATCTTTAAGCACCAAAAAAAAGTATTTTGGACAAAACTTCCACAGTCTGCACATAATTTCAACTATTTATATCCCAACAAAGAAGTTCTAAGGGACAAAACAGATCATTAAAGTCAGTATAGGTCTATTGGCATCAAGAGCTTTAAACAAGCAGAAACTTTGTGGTCATGTTATGATTCAAATGGCAAATCAAGGGCTACCTTTCAGTGAGAGCTATAATAATGACTTGAGGCAAATTGAAAAGCACTTCGATGTTGCGTATTTAACAAATATTCGGAACATACTTATTCCATCTATTACTTTGCCATGTTTAAAGTATCAAAAAAGTTTTATCCCACGACTTTTTAAATGTGTGTTAAAATGTGTAGCTGTCCTCTCAGCTACATAATTAGTAGCTTGGTACTGGTTTTTATGGAACTATGAAGGAAGGCAGCTTAGTATGTTGAGATCATGTATGGTCTCTTGGAGTTTTGGCTGGTTTGATTGCAATAAGATTTCCTTATCTGTAACATCATTTCTGTTCTAAAGTGAAAAACATCACACGAAAAGCCTTGGATATTTTGACGTGATCTGAACTGTAACTTGTATCCATCAGCAAAAGGCTGATTTCAATTTACTGCTTTATTTCTCAGAGGTACATTTGTCTTGTTACTCCTATGAAAGATAAAATTATTGAAAGATATCCTTTTAATGCACTAATAGGCCACCATGACGTTACAAAACTTCATATATATACAAGTTTAGCCCTTACAGGCTCAGGAGCACCTTAGAAATTTGGGTTGATGCTGCAGCTCTAATCTGATTGTCATCAGTGAATTTTACAGGACTTGTAAATAAAGCTGTCATACCTTCAAACAGTAAAGTCTATAATTTATGGAGCAGGAATAAAGAGGTCTCCTTCTTTTGCATTTAAGCTTTGAGGGTGAAGGATGACTATGCGAACCTTCTGGGTACCCTTTCTGCAATTGGTACACTTGATACAGGAGCTGTTGTATGAGTTGGTATCAGATTCCGAGTCACTGTGTTCCTCAGTCCTTGTGAATGAAGGGTGTAATTGTGATGCCTCCACTCTGGTTTGCGGCAACACTGTTTTGCAGCACGAATGCCAACATGGTATTTACATTAAAGCTATGTCATAGTCACAACCTGTGAAAGACAGTCTTTTTAATATGAAAGGGCTATTAGAACTTCACGACAGTTTTCTAAAGCTAAATAACAGTAATATTGATAACAGAAAAGTGGAACACGTAGGACTCTGACAAGGAAAAGCAATTTCTGTAGCTGGAGCGTTCCTTCATTGCTCTCCTTGTGGAAATAACTGAGAACAGAGCGCTGAGACGCCCGAGCGCCTCCCGGCCACTCCCGCCGTCACCCCGCGGGGCGGCACCTGACGCGGGGTCCGGGCCGTGTGCGGTCCGCCCTGGGCCGGCAGACACGTTCTTCCCCGGTGGCGCTCAGCGCAGCCCTGGCCCGGACTTCTCTCCCTCCGCGCTGCCGGGCCCGCGGTTCCCGNAGCGAAGGGCTGGGCCGGGCCGGCCGGGCCGGGCTGGGTTGGGCTGCACTGCCCGCGGCGGGAGAGGGAGAGGCGGCCGGGGACTTTCCGGGCAGGACGGCGCAGAGTCGCCGTAAAACAGGATTACAGCAGTGTGGTTAAAGGCAGTGGTGTCAGGCACGTCTCTTCCCTTCGAGGTTACTCGGGTGGTTAAAAGGAAAAGATATTGCTGATAATGCAACGAGCGTCTTGTACCTGAACGCACTCATTCTTGAAAGAGCCTTTCTTTCTTAGTGGGTCAAACGAAAAGGACAGAATGTACAGAGGATGTTTTTACGGCCTCTTATCCCCAGGCAGAGCAGTAAGAGGATTTGATTTTGTTTTTGCTGCATCAGCTTTTGCCTGTTTACTGTCTCTGGCAGGTACACGAAGTAGAGCACATCGAGGAGGTGCGATGCGCCCGGATTTTGTGATGAGGCTTCTGTGGCAGGTCGTTGTTGCTCTCTGCTGTTCACACAGCAACACACTGGGAAAGTGTAGTTAAAGGATTTGGTCAAGTGAAACAAATTATACACAAAAGTTGTAGAAGGAAAGGAATACTTCTTGATCTTATCCAAAAAGACATTTTTTTTCTTCCTAGAAACTGTGAAAACATAAACTTACCTTTAAAACTGCATGCATGCTCTTATGTGCTTACTTAGTTCTGTGACTTCACAGTGTGGAGAAATTAAAGTTGTATTCAGGAGGGCAGTTTCCAGACAGCATATTTGCCTTCTGTTATGGTACAGTTAGCTTGTGCAGGCTTAAAATACCAGGTTTATCTTAGTAAAGAATAGAACTTAAAACTACATATAAATATAATAGCCTTAAAGTCAGCAGAGAGAGAAACAAAGTTTCTTTTACATACCAGTTTTTCTGTTATGATAATCTCTTTCGAGATGGTCTGTATGCTGCAGAGGCTTGAGAGGGATATGGAAACATTTCCGTGCTGCTGCTGCAGAGAAATACTCACAAACTTGCATTATCAAGTCATTATGCTTCATTTTGTTTAACTGTGTTGGGATACCCGAGCGACTGGAAGTGAACAAATACAATGCCATGCACTGCTTTTGACTCCTATCCTCTGAGTAGTGTAACCATGTTAATGTAGGGTTGTGCTCAGACTTTTCAGCAGGACCACTGAGTCCTGATGACCCCTGCACTGGTGCACATGTACAGTCCTTCCTAGTCTGGAGCCTGTCTGGGTGCTTTAGTACTGCTGCTGCTCAGTGCTGTAGAGTTTCTTCCTTCCCTCTTGGGATTAACTACAGGTCTCTGTGTATGTGATTCTTAGATTACTTATACAGACACTGGAGACTTAGTTTGTGCAAGGTGATGAAGCATGCAGTGCTTAAAGTCACACATATAGCAATGACAGAAATTCAGGAGTCTTATGGAAAGCAGCATTGGCAAGTTGCTGTCAATTGTATCAGGATCTGGGCTTTTACTGGACATATATTAAATATCTGCAGATACTTCTTTCTCTGACAAGTTGCTTTTGTACTACGTAGCATTGAGCTGCTGAATATTTTGGGTTTTGAGGGGCTCTTAATGTCCTATTTCTTTACTAGCTTTGAAGGAAAAGGTGGCAGCGGTGTCTTCTAAATGCCGTGTTTTTCTTGGAGTCTGCAGTAGATTGTGAGTTTTTACTGTAGGATTTTCAAATTCTTAAATGTTGAGTACTGATATTGAAGATAAAGGGTTTTTCAAATTCTCTTTTGCCATAGATGCCACAATTATGTCATCTGCTGTTGTTCTGGGATCTCTTGGAAAAGGAAATAATTGTGAAAGGAAAATTATTAGGTTGTTTCTGAGACCTTTCTACCCTTCTGTCCCATTTATGGTGGGAGCAGTTTACATGAGCAGCATTCCCAAGAATACTTGTTCCTCATTCCTTTGGGCCATGTGTGTGCAGCATGGCTCTGTGTGTGTCTGCCTGTGACTGCAGGTGAGCTGAGTAGGAACTGGAAATTTGACTGTGTGGGGTTTGTTGCTCTCGGAGGGATGAATTCAACAGAAATCTTGTCTGTTTTAACTTGCATCTTGGATATGGTAAGTCAGAGTGGTTTTACCTCTGCAGTTGCAGCAGTCAAATATGGATTTTGGAGTTGGAAAGTTTTTTCTCTCCCTCATTCTTGAATCCCAGTAGGAATTAGCCTGGGATGTTGTAATTGTGGGGTCCATACTGGTGCTGGGAGGAGCCGTCCGTGTTACAGTCTCATTCATAAGTACAGCAGAGCAGAGTTTGGAGATGGTTAACAGCTATATGGACAAGTCTTTCCATTGGGATTTGGCTTATGCAAACTTTCTCCAAATGAAGAGCTTCATAATGTAGTTTGCCTTAGGCTTTAAGAGGTCAGGTCAGGACTTTGGCTTTGCCAGTGATGCTAAATGTCTCCTGCTTGGACTTGTGTGTAATTCTTCCTATTTTAGGAAAATATCTTTCTTCTATGGCAATTGCTCCAGTATGCCAAAGTCATAGAACTACCAGGTAGTCTATTTCTTCCCTTTTTCCTGACTTGCCATCCCCAAATGTATTCCTGTCGTGCTGAAGTCATCGTTTGTCATCCACAGATCTGCAGTTTCGATTGTATGTTCTTACATGTGGAAATTTGTGCGGTCTTGGCCTCTTCAGCTTCCAAACAGAGCTTAAAACTCCAGCTCAAAGTTCCCAAGCAGGTAACATCTGCCGTACCTGGGCCCGATCATATCCCTCTGATGTGTCCATGGTTCTGCTGCCCAGCACTGTTCCTGTGGGGCTTTAGGGTGTGTGATTATCAGGAGGACTCCCTTCTTTTACCTTGTCTTTGATTTCTGCAGCTTCTGTCTCCTGGGGGTTTTTGGCTGCCTATGCTTGCTGATGGTTTTTGATGGCTTCCTTTGTTGTTCACTCTACAGCAAAGTCTTCTTCCCTTTCAAATAAGCATGACCCATTATGAATTTTGTGTGTTCTTTACTATAACAAAGATTTGGGCTAAAGTAAGGCCTGGGCAGGCAAAGGGATGTGGAGCCTGGGGGAGTGAAGGTGTCAAGTGGGAATGGGGACCATGTGAGGCATGGCTCAGCTGCCCCCCTGAAATGCTGAATGATGGGAAAAGAGATAAATTCCATTTAAGGACACATGCTGAGAGTAGATTTTTATGTATGTGTGGCTAAAGTTTAAAAACTGATGAAATACAGGGGATTAGCAGCAGTGGATGTGGGAATCACTTGTATTTTAGAACAGTCTCAGTACAAATGGTGTCAAATCCTCTTTATGCATATGCTTGTTTTTTGTAGTTGATTGAGAACTTTAATCCTGTGAAATGTAGTGGTGCTACTAATAAAGTTTTGCTTTCGCTAATAGGTAGAATCCACATTATAAAATTCAGATGAAGTATTATGAAATATAGTAGCTCTATTAATAAAGTTTCACTTTTACTAATGAGTAGAGTCCGCATTATAGTGTTTAGGTACCTCAGTAGTGTAACTTGGAATAAGATTTTGTTTTAATGCATGGTAAAATATAATTAACTCTTTCTGCTAAATGTGTAATCTCAGTTGTATAAAGAATCTATTGTTTAGAGAACCTTGNGCTATTTTTTTTTTAAGTCTTCAGCATGTTTTTAGAAATTGCCACAGAGTTTCCTGATTAAGAGTAATTGCAGTTTTCCAGAACATTTCTGTCAGGTAGGAAGTGTAGTAAGTCTGTCTCTTGCTCAGTGATTTACCAATATGTGAAGTCTGGAGGCTTTTGGTCATTATGAAAAACTTTATAAAGGTAATTTCTTGTGTGTGTAGGGTACTAGACAGAAGGGTAGACAAAATTATTCTCTTGAGACTGACAGCTTGCACGCTGGACTGACTATTTGGATAATAAGTGATAATTTGTATAAAACTTGCTTTTTAAATATAAGTAATTGAACACAATTTCTAAGTTAATTGACCAATAAAAAAATAAGATCTCTGGAGCAATCCAGAGGTTAATGTAATATTGAATATATATTTAATAATGCATTAAAAAAGGTCATTAATATGTATTTTCATAATTGTATTGTTTAACTATACTATTCTTATCTGTAGTCTACTATATTCATAGCATAATGCTGTATATACTTGTCTGTAGTATACTATATCCATTGATATTCATCTAAGGTATAGATTCTATATAAGTGCAACAATAAGGAAAAAAGTCACTGATATGTTTCAACAGTGAAAGAGTCAGCAGTAAAGGACTTAAAATTAATTCCGAGTGCGTAGTGGCCTGTTGCCAAGGCTATTTAGGAACAGATGTGGGTGAAATAGATACCAATAGTCTGTTTGGGATCTCTAAAGTAAGACATCTGTCAGTCTATCGGTCAGTCAGGAATAATGGAAATGGAAACAGACTGTTACAAAGTGTGAATTACTGAAGTTGCACGTTGACCAAATTCAAAGCTTTTGATTTTACTTCTGACATGTAGAGAACAAAATTTCTCTAAATGGCATGTCTATTATCCAAACAGGAAAACTGTTTTTAAGGAAGAGGCACAAAAATAAATAGTAAAGTGCATGAGATGTTCAGATGTCACATTAATATATGGCTTTAAGATGTAAACTGAAGGAAGGAAGAATGCAGTTTAAAACAATCCTGTGTTGTCTGAATTTATAAGGCACTCAATTGTCTTTCCAGGAAATCCATAAAACAATTTTACATAAATGCTGCATGAAACTGCAAAATAATTTATTAATTTACAACTTATTGAGGAAAATGAAAACTATGTATGGAAATGGGATATACCAATTAAGGGACTCCTAAAATTTGTTCTTATTTCAGGGGAATTTAAGCATAGTGTCTTAACTCTGTATGTCTTTTATCCTTTATCAAAAGAGCAGTTCATGACTGTGTTTGTGGAACAACTTATGTTGTTTCATGCAGACTGTTTTTTCTTGTGTTTCACATGTTTATGCACCTCTCTGCTTATGTTGCAGGGGATTAACATACCCTGGATATCTAATATGGGCTTTTCTATGCAATTTAATTCTCTACCTTCAGGGAGACAGCAGACATTTAAATCTTTGTTCCAGAAAAAAGGTTCTATGCTAGGCCTTGCAAACTGTATTTGTGTGTGTGTGTTTACACACACATTAAACACTGCATGTGTCAGTGAGTTGGATTCTGATGCTACATGAATTTGAAATAACAGGGTTTATTTAACTTTCACAGAAAGTAACCCTTCTTGGTGGCCTTTTCATTTTAATGCTAAACTTTCTGTTGGTGATATTGTGGTTTGTTATCTTAAAGCTGTTGTAGACCATAAATCAGCAAGTTGCCTAAGGATGTTGGGGTTTGGTTTTGTGGTTGGGTTTTTTATTTTGTTTCTCCTGTTGCACTGTGTAATAACTTGGTCTTGCTATGTAGTGTTATTACAGATAAGGTAGTGTTCTGCTTTATTCCTCTCCTCTGCCTGCCTGGGGAGTGAGGATGGTGACTGGCTGGGTACTTGTCGCATTATGCCTCATCAGGCAGTTGGCACACCAGTAACAAGACAGACGTAGTTGGGGCTGGTTTTTGGCTGCTGAGCAGGCTCGTAGAAGAAAGACAGGTGGGAATCAAGGGGCAGTCAAGAACACTGTGGTGGGGGTGAGCTGGTATATTATGGAACATATTTTGGTGCAGTACCATATGGATGTGGGAGGGATTTGTGGGTTCCTTGGAGATGGATATGAGTGAAGGGAGAGAACACTGAAGCTGTGGCTGGGCAGGATGATGCTGTAAAGTGAGAGGTGTGTGATACAGGGTAGGGAAATCTCTGGAGAGTCAGAGGAGACATAATGGGATGACGTAAAGAGAGGTAGGATGCAGATTCGTTTTAAAAAAAGTTTTTAATTTTCCTGTTCATAGAATAATTGGCAACTCTCGACTGTGCTTTCTGTGCAAAGGTGTGTGAAAGTCAATTGATTGTCTTACTTATATAGCATGATGGAGAGGATCCAAAAGTGTGTATTAAAAAAAAGGTTGATATGGTGTCCAATCTTTGATGTCCATGCTAGTGATACTTTCATATCCAAAATAGTGTTGTAAGACTGAGTCCCTTTCTCAGTGTAAATTGATGTTCTTTTTAAATCTCTAAAAAGATTCTTTAGTCAAATCCCATATCTAAGCAAAAATCTCATATCTCAGTTTCTTAATTGACCTGTTCCTTGTCCCTTGAGAAATTCTAATGTTTTTAACCCCTCTTTCAGATTCAAATGCTGTTGTATTCTTTCCCTGGTTGTCATTTTGCCATATCATCCCTGAATTTGTACCTTTATGTCTTTTCTATTGCATCAAATGTTGCCAACTTATCTTGACTTTCAAGTGCAGTTTATTGGAAAATGTGTGTTGGAAGCAGTGCTACATAATTCCTGATATCTTTCTCTTTTGTTGGTAATGTCTAGAGGAAACTAATACAAAATTTGGTGAATAACTTGGCCACTCCAAGTCTGAGGCTGCTGCCTGTTTTCTTTCACTAGGGCTGTTTGTCTCCTTAGACTGTGTGTAGGGTGTGATGCTGTAGCACCTTGTGTGGGATAGTTGTGGGAATCATGGTGGCTGATGGAGTCTTCTGCTATGGAGGATGAATATAAGCTTGCTTTCATGGTTGAAACTATTCATGCTAATAAAAGAACATCTCATTGTGATTTTTATTTTCTTATTTTGTTGTCTTGGCAAAAGACATGCTAGATTAAGGCAATTCTATCTTTATTTTACAGTTGCAAAAGAGAAATAAAATTAAAGGAAGAAAGTCTGTCATCTGCTTTTGTTGGAGTTAATATAAACAAAACTTAGATAAACAATTTTCCTTTCTTTGTAAATATCTTGTTAACTATGTATGTTATAAAAGCAGCAGATGCTGTTGCAATTATGCAAAAACCAAACAAATAGGTATTGAATAGAAGAAATCCCTTTTTGTTTGCTGTTTCATTTAGGTATATCCAACTATATTATGCACTGCCTTTAGAAGGAAGTGTTTACTCTAAAACATGCTCTAAAAATGGTTTTTATCCTACTAAGACAATTTATGAAAAAGCTTAAATGGCTGAAAATCTGAGAACATAACCTGAGTAGTCTCTGTGCCTTAACTTTAGTGGGTTGTGGGACTAATGTTTTCAAGGAAATCAGTGGTCCTGGTTTTTATGACTTATGTTGTAACAGTATGTGCAACCATAATGTGTTGAGTATCTGATACATGTATTACCATATTGCCATAAGGAACTGCTATTAAGTTAGACACCAACTGATTTCGTGATAGTGTTGGATTTCTCTCACATATGCTTATGTTTTTGTA
>VYZS01064316.1:14386-25369 GCA_013400695.1 Neodrepanis coruscans
AAGTGGGTTTTGGTCATCCCAGACTGTGAATGAGGTGGGAGGGTGGGGAGAAGGAGAGTCAGATCTGCCACGGGAAGAAGGTGCCATCCTCCCTTGTCTTTTGTATTCCAGTTCAAGAGTTAGACAGGAATGATGAGCTTACAGAACTGTTTTTTCCTTTGTTGGATTGGGAAGCAGGTCTGATGCAGTGTGGTGGTGTCCTAGTACTGGGACATATGGAAGAGCCGGCTTTTGTTATTTTGGGGCAGTTTGGGAAACAAGACAGCTGACATTCGTCAGGACTGGTAAGACCCAAAGCCAATTTTAATTAAGATAATTGTGGGGTAAGTCTGCACAAAACATCAAGTGCTGATGAAGCACTAAAACCTTGATTGTGTTGGCTCCACATCCAAGCTCAGAAACCACCTCAATCTTGTAGTGCTGAGGGACATGGAGCAGAGCTGTGATATGGGCTGGAAACAGCACAGCTCACTCCTGCACAAGTTGTGCCATGTTTTAACTAGGAAATTTTGCTGGACTCATGCTGGCTCCAATTTACAGCTTGGGTAAACCATTGCAGTGGTATAAATTTACCTGGTTCATGGGTTCTGCACCCAGAGCTCTTCTGTCTCCCTCACTCCCTGCTCTTGTCCCCTGTTTCTCAGAGAACTCCATGTTCTGACCTCCCTGCTTTGGTTTTTCCTACCTCCTGTTTGTTTGTTTTTTTTTAATTCCCAGCAACCTGGAACAGAGAAACACAGCACACATGAGCTGTGAGGAAGAGGAAATGCAGTGTTTCCAAAGCGGGGGAATGTGGGGAATAAAATCCGCAAGTCAACTCAGCTGTTGGACTTCCTACCAGCTAATGCCTCTGGGTCTGAGAGCTCAGAGAAGCTGGAGGCCAAATTCCCTTGTCTCTTCCTGGGAAACCTTTCCTGCTTCCTGGAGCAGTATCCTATCTGCCAAACCTTAAGGTATTTTGGCATGAGATATCCCTGGTCTCTCCCACTGATGCAGCCTGTTGTGTGGATGTGTCTCAGCATTCAGGGGAGTCTAGACAAGGATTTGAGTCTCAGCTCCTCCAAGTTTATCTGAAGTCTTTGTGTTAAATATGCTGCTTGACGTGGAAATGCTCCAACAGAAAGGAAAGAAGGCAGGTTACACTCAGGACACTTTGCTGCTCATTTGGTAGGATGCTAACCTGAGAACTGGAATATGTTATTATACGTCCAGTCCTTGATACAAAGGTTTTTGGTGTCACTATCAAACCCCCACAAAATCAACTCTTTGTAGCCCTAAGCTCTAAAAAAATAAAATAAAAAAAAAATCTGCATATGTGGACTGTATATTTTTTTTAAAAAATTAATAGAAGATGTTAATCCACAAAAGAAATTGAGTATTGAACCATATGATTCCCTAACAAGAGATTATCTACATACACTTTGTCATACACACTCATGGGACATGGAGAATTAAGAACCAATATATCTAGGACAATTTTTAACTAATACTTTACTCTTTTGAAGTATTAATGGTGAAGTAAAGGTTATGCTGTTTTCTTGTGTGTTTAACAGACACCAAACTCATACTGTAGCCAAATTACAGATCTTTATTTATAGATTTCAAATCCTCTCCAGTGAGACAATTGAAATTATTTGATAGCCTGGATGTTGCTGAGTCAGAAATCTAAGCCAAAATACATCTGAATGAATCTGTAAATGTAAGAAAACACTACAGATGTGTGAAAGGAATGTTTGAAAATCAAGTGTTGCCAAATACTATTTCAAAATCCACTTGGGACAGTAAAGAGGAGGAATGAAAATTAACAGCAATCAGATAGTCTGTATTCTTGATTCTTCTATAACAGTGTAGTTAAAAAGTTAAAAAACATGGAGAAATTGCCCTTATACAGTATAATTAATATTTTTTGCTATTTACATGACGCCAGTTGTGATATTTACTTTCCAAACTTAAAAGCTAAATTGCATGCTGCCTTCTTTAGGAGCTTTGTTTTCAGCTTACCTGTGCAAGTAAAGCCAAGTATGTGCTTCAGTGACTCACTGGTTTGTCTATAAAAATGCAGGTAGAATGAACACTGGAAGGGATATAAACATTTTTCCTCTTTTCATGTTCTTACAGGAATCTCTAGTTAGGCTTTGAGACCCTCATGTCTCACAGAATCATAAAACCAGGGAGTGCTCACTGTGTGGGAGTTAAGGGTAAGGCACAAGAAGTGGAATTTGTCTGAACACAGATCTTGAGCTGGATACCCTATATTGATGTTCTGCCTATATCGATGTTCTGTGGCATATTTACCTTACTGTAAATCATAGAATCACAATATGGTTTGGAAGGGACATGAAGATCACACAGTTCCAACCCTCTACCATGGGCAGGGAGTTCTTCCACTAGACCAGATTGCTCAGAGCCCCATCCAACCTGGCCTTGAACATTTCCAGGGATGGGGCATCCACAACTTCTCTGGGCAACCTTCTCTAGTGCCTCACCACCCTCACAGATATCTCCAGTGACTCAGATGGGTTCCTGCCTGTTGTTTTTAAAAGCAAGCTGGGCCAAGAATTGCTCACCTGCATGTGGTAAAACTTGGGTGAGATGAATTCCATGAAGCACATTGAACTGCCATGGGCATGAAGGATGACGAGGTGATCTAGTAAGGACAAAGTCATGCTTAACCAGCCTGTTCTCTGATGAAACGACTGGCTTTGTAGATACAGGGAACACTTAGGTGGGCACTGCCAGGCCCTGAGGGCAATGATCAATACCTTGGTGTCCAGCTGGTAGTGGTGGCAGGCAGAGGACATCAAGCACTGCTGCAACACAAATATTGTTCAGTATCTTCATCACAGACCTGTGTGGTGGGCCAGAATGCAGCCCCTTGACAGATGGTAGATGACACCAAATTAGGAGAGGCGTTTGGCAGGCTAAACTGTAGAGCTTTAATCCAAAGGCAAAGCTGGGAAGTTGAGCATTGCACAAAGTGCAACCTCCCAGAGTCCAGCAGGGAGAAGAAAAAGACATACAGTCATGGAATCCTAGAGTGGTTTGGGTTGGAAGGGACCTTAAAGATCACCCAGTACCAACCCCCTGCCATGTGCAGGGAGACCTTTCACTATCCCAGGTTGCTCAGAGCTCCATCCAACCTGGCCTTGAACACTGCCAGGGATGGAGCATCCACAGCTTCTCTGGGCAACCTGTGCCAGTGCCTTACCAACCTTACAGTAAAGAATTTCTTCCTAATACCAATCTAGACCTGCTCCCTTTCAGTTTGAAGCCATTCCCCTTTGTGCTGTCACTCCATGCTCTTGTAAATAGTCTCTCTCCATCTTTCTCTTAGGCTCCTTTCAGCCTGGAAGGCCGCAATTAGGTCACCCCAAAGTTCTCTTTGCCAGGCTGAACAACCCCAGTTCTCTCAGACTTTTGAACTCCATAGGCAACCACTGCAGGGGTAGCAGCTTTGCTGGGGGTGGGGCGTGGAGGTTGTGGTGGACCTCAAACTGAATTTCAGTGAACCCTGAGCTCTCACTGCATGTGATGGAAACAAAGAAGATGGAACCAAATCCTTCTCAAAAAGGGGCAGCATCCACAGGCTGTGGCTTGGGAGGGTCACGCTGGACATTAGGAAAACATCTTCCACCAGAAGGGTGATGCAGCAGTGGGACTGGCCACCCAGGGTGGATATGGGTTCTCCCTCCTCAGGGGTTTACAGGATTTGGTTGAACAAAGCCACAGCTGACCTGATACAACCTGGTTAGTGGTTGGTGCTCCTGTGTGCAGAAGACTCCCATGGTCCCCTCCAAAGAGCACATCAATGGGACTGTTCAAGTCACATGTTACTCCTCTGTCCTTCTCTTGGGCTTAGGCTTGTGTCCATTCTGTCACATCTGAACATACAACATAAATGCTTTCTATGGCTGGTCTCTTCTTACTGCTCACACTGAGCAGGAAAAATATATGCCAAGGGTGTGTGGTACTGCAATTAATTCCAGGTTTTCACTTAAAAAAATAAGAAAAAAAAAAAGAAAATTTCTTTATTAAATCAGCATTGGAAAGGTTAGACATCTGCCAATTTTTCTGTGGTATTAGATTTGCTTTTAGAAAATGAAGATCCTCTGGTAGGTGACACACAGGAATCTGTGTACATGTGTGCTTTGCTTGGAGCTGTTGCAGCAAATTCTTAAATATGGAACAGCCAGAAAAATGCATTTCTCTCTATTTCTTTTTTTCAATAAGCACTCCTACACTAATTTAAAAATAGTAAACTAGGGCAAGGTAAGTATCACAGAGCCTGATGTGAAAATGTACATTGATAGAAAATAAGGAATAGAATATGTGATGAAGATTGACACCACAAGTAAAAAGGAAGAGGAAAAAATATAACACAGAATAACAGAAGATGCAAAGTGATGAGGGAGCACCGAGAGAGATGGGAATGGAAAGTTGGTGACAGATGAGGCTGATAAGGAAAAGGGCCTAAAGGAATTCCTTGCCCCAGTAATCACAGAGGCAGCAGAAGGCAATATCCCAGGAACTGGGATTTGTTTTCCTCAGGGAAGGAAGGAAAATGTCAAAAGGTTTTACTCTTGCACTGCAGTGGATAATAAGGCAATTAGTACTATTAAAAAGTTCTCAGAGCACACAGACTGGAATGATAAATCACATCGTAGGATCGTAAAGGGAGGGGGATATGCTGGAAAGCTTTTGTGGGACAGTTGTGATAACTTACTGGAAAGGGAATTACTGAGGACTGGTGGGTATTTAATGAAGTTTCAGCATTTACAGATCTGTAAGCTTGACTGCACTTGACTTCAGGAGAAACTAGACACTGATGAGTCATGGCTGTGTAGATTTGTAAGTGGCAACATGAATATACTATTAAAAATACATTATTTTAAAATATGTGCCACAAGAGAAGTATATATAATACAAATTATTTGGAGTCTGCTGCACAAAAGATTTGTGCAAATAACCTCTATTAATAGGATTTCTCAGTGTAAATCCTTTCCTGTCAATAGGAGAAGAGGTCTTGGCAATGTTATGATCATGAATTACTTTTCCAAAGGGTTTCTGACATTTTTACAATTTGAAACGCTGTTTTTCTCTACATTAATATATTTTATAGAGAAGGTAACTGCTAACATTTTGCAAAGCTCTGTAAATATGTGAACTATGCAGTTTCTCATCCACAGGTTGAATAAGAAGGGAGAGGAATAGAAATTCTTCATAGGCTATATCTACATACACCTTCCCTCATCTGGTCTCCATACCTTCTTATTGCTTGATGTATTTTAGAAAGAAACATGATTCCTTTATAAAATAGTTTAGCTGCTGCCGATAAAAATAAAATTACAGGCGAAGTTCTCTACTTGGTGCTGTGGGCTGGTTGAATCCTGTGTTGTCCAGGGGAGCAAGGTACCATCACCTCTATCCATCCCCAAGGACAGGTGTATGCAGTCTGCCCATGGCAAGGGTGACAAGGTATGGCTTGGCAGCCCAGACATTCCCCACCCCTGTCCTGGAGCAGCCAGGGGCACCAGAGCAGCCTGAGATGAAGAGGGGCTGAAGGAGTGAGACCACACAGGAAGAAGGTCACAAAGTGAAGAGGATGTTTCATTTACCTTCTCCAACAGCTGCATCTTCCTTGGGGAGCACCACAAGGACCTCTGCTCAAGGGAAAAAAAATGAGATAAAGAAATGGGACGGAAATATCTGAATCTCTTGAGGGGAGCAGCCTCTGCACAGAGCAGTTGGGTAAACCAGTCCCTCTCCAGCTGGCAGAAGGAATCACCCACCAGAAGATGCCATCTGGAGAGTGGAAAAGATGCTTTCCAGAGTGCTTCCACAGTGCCCAGCAGAACAGCTCTGACTGGGCTGGCTAGAGAAAACCAGTGAGGCAAAGAGAATATCTATCACCACTAGGGACATAAGAGGAGTGTTGAAGGACACAAAGGCATCATTCTGGCAAAGAAAGTCATCCTTCAGGTCCTCCCCATCTAGAGTGGCCACCCTGCCCAGCTCTTACACACCACCTGCCATGAGGAGCCTCTTCTCCAGGACTTGTGAAGGCCCAAATCCTAAACAGAGCCAGAGGGACATGATCATCCATGCAGGGTGGCCAACAGACCCTCATAGATCCTGCGGTTCTTGTGTAGTTGCCAATGTTGTGAGACTTGACAGGACCCCCATGCAGCTGCAACACAGATGCAAAGGAGCTGCCAAGGCCAACCCTGGCAGGATGCCTGGAGATCTGGCCCCCAGGGCTGGGACCTTGGCTTTGCCCCTCTCCTGCTCCCACATGAGGAGCAACTCTTCTCCTCCTCAGCTCTCTACAGACACCAGTTCATCTTTCAACACAGCCTCTGATCTGCTTGGCAGCTGCTGTGCGGGTTTGGATGTCCAAACTCATCTTTGGCTGAATTTGAGTATTTGTGAAAAACAGAGGCACAATGGAGTCCAGCTGGAATTATACTGCTGAGGGCCAGAAAATCTGGTAGTGGCCCAGTTCATGGCTGTGTGTGAGCACATGTGTGTTTCTAGGCAGGCACCACCCTGCTGAGCTTTGGGGTGATCACAAAGCAAGTGTGATCCACCTGAGTCCTCACTTCACCTCGAGGTGTCAAAATTAATATCTGCTTTTCCATGTCATGGAACATGGACAGGACACGGCCATGCCTCTGGTGTTTTCCAGAAGCACCTCTCCATGTGTGGAACAGAACCCCTGAGGCTGGCAGGGACATCAGGATCTCAAAGCAGCTCACAGACCTTTATCTCAAAAGATGATAGGCATCCCAAGAAAGCTGGTTGTGCGTCTGCAGTGGGAGGTAACATCAACCACCCTAACTGACCATCCCCTAATTTCTGAGTAGCCTCAAACAGCCTCACCATTTTGTTGTTGTTTTGAAGGATTCAGTATGTTTCCTAGCAGGTGTTTTTCCTCTTGAATTCTCAAACCCTACAAGTCCCTCAGCATCCCTACCTCTGACTAATTGTGTCTCTCTTATCTGTGAACTTTCTCAGGGCTTTCTCAGCAGCCTGACTCAAGGTTACACAGCTGTGCTGTGTCAGAGCTGGGTCTTGGATCCTTGCTAAACAGGCAGCTGAGCTCCCTGGGGGAGGCTAGAAAGACAGTGTGGTAGAGCACTGCACTGTCCATATTATCGTGTGGGTATTTTGGGAAAGCCTACAAACTCATGCTTTGCTCTTTAGGTCACAAAATGGGTGGGCATTGCTTCAATTTCTGTTGACTTGGGGGTGACAAGGCAGTGCCCAATGCTGTCACCCATCACTTTTGCTCCCCCTGCTGTCATGTCACACCACTGAGGAGCTATATAACGTGCAAAACTGAAGTTTGCTGAGTGGAATCTGAGCACAAGTATTTCTACAAATTGCCAAAAGTGATACCATTCCTTGCAATATGTATTATTCTCTATTTTGGGTCTGAGTCTGTTCCAACCTATTCAGCATTGGGAAACACACAGTCTTGTTTGCTCCTTCCTTCTTCCTCATGCTGATCCCCTTCAAGACAATGATCTAAACTGGAACAGTGGTGTAAGGTGCCCACAGGTTGCTTTTCAAAGGCTGTCAGCACTTTTCACTTTTCAGCAGTGCCAACTGATTCCAGATTTCAAAGAGGCTTCATCTTCCTTTCCATTTTTTAGAGAAGGCAAATCAAGTTTTGTGCAAGAATTTCTTTCTGAAAAGAGGAAACATGGACATGTGCACCCTGAGGTTGTCACCAGGAGCCACACGTGCAGCTGAAGTGGCATTGTTGGTCCTACATGGAAAATGCTCCTGAAGGATTTCCAAACCAGTGTGTTTTGGTTTGGTTGATTATCTGCAATGCTTTTTCTAACCTTCAGCTTTTTAAGAAGTAGGAAGTTTATTGTGTTACTACCCAGATTATTTAATGTAGCTTTCCCTGGCTTAGTGGCCAGTGACTTTGATCACATTTCTCTCTTAGGCGAGAATGTTCTGCAAGTTCAATAAGGGATCAGAGACATCAGTAAGTTGAAATCTCCAAACATTTTTGCTGGAACAAAATTGCAAACCTTTATTTCACTAAAAGAATTTACAGATTGAACGTTACGCTGATAAATAACAGTATCAATTTAATGTCTGTCAGGTCGCCTCTCAGAGGAATGAAACCTGTGTTTGCAGAGAGAGAGAGATGGTTATCAAATGATCATTCCTGCCTTTTTCTTTGATGGAAACTGCCTGTTCTGTGGCCAAATGGCACAAAAGCAAAATAATCTGGAAGTTTAAAATTTCAAGGCTAAAATTGGGTTCTCAAAAAATCTGTCTCCCAGTCTTCCAGTAGTACAAGGTTGTTATAAAGAGGATTATCATCAGCTGCTCATCATGCCCATCAAAAGAAGGACAAGAACAGCTTAAACTGAAATAAAGAAGATTTTAGCTAGGAAATGGAGAAAACTTCCTAATGACAGGAATCATGCATCACTGGAAGATATAACCCAGGGATGTTCTCTTCAGTTTTTCAAACAGAAGATTATGGAATCATCCAGCACTGATGGTTCAGAAATGCTCAGCCCTGTATCACTGCATGAGGCAATAAGGACTGGAAGAGTGTCCTTTCCAGCTGTAAATTCCTGTAACTTTGGAATGTGCTGATCTAGTGCAGTGAGAGGCACAATGAAGTCCTTCAGGCATTTTGCCTTCTTAAACATTCAGAAGTTCTCCTGATGGACCTCTTTAGTAAAAGGGCAACAGAGGGGGCAGGATTCAGATGCTGGGTCTAGCAACCTTGTGGCACCTCAGGATATCCAAGCCATCCATATGGGGTTTTGTGTCATCTCTACCAGCTATTTGTGAATGACTTTGGTACTGTATGGTGTTTCACATGGGGCAGTGTTCCCCTGTTTAGACAACTCAATCATCACCCTGAGAGATTCAGGTTGTCTCTGCAGCAGAGACCCCCACCTCTATATATGTATTTCCTGTTTGGAAACATACAACCCACTCCCAACTCACCTTCTTCCCAAATACATAACTTCAGATCCTGAAATGCTTTTTTATTTTAAAAGAGTGCTGGGTTATTTTTTCAAATACCATCATAGTTACTCAAACCTCCTGTAAATTGTCTGCACCAAAGCACAGCAAAAGTTGCACCCTGAGGAGTCTCTCAGCTGAGAGAGATGTCATGGTCAGAATGACCACACTCCATGTGGAATGGTGTCCTTTCCTTTTCTCAGGACCTTGAGTTCAGCTGATGTGATAAGAAAACCAGATACTTTCTGTGCTCACTCTTGCTGGCAGCTCACCCCTGCAAATGTCTTTGTGCTTTAAATTACCAATGTCACCAAAGCAATCCTCACCGTGGATGACCAAGCACCAAAACCATGGAAAACTATAGTCAGCCACAGCACACAGCCCATTTCTCTTGGTACTGGGCTGACATCATGCTATGTGTGACTTGTCATTTGATATATAGATTGTAAAGGTGTGATTAGACAACTTCCCCTCACCTTCACATTCTCGCCTAAGAGAGAAATGTGATCAAAAATATAAGAAGGAAAATGGGATTGCAAAGTGATATAAATTCACAGAGGGATCCCAGGATCTGTTAGTTCCTGAATTTATTTAGAATGATTTTTTTTTAACTGTCTAATTTCAGTTTGATGGGCTCCTTTGAGAATTAAGCAGGTCATGTTGCTAAACTAAGCAAAAGCTTGTCTTCTTTGTGAACTGCTTCTGAGTCATGTTTGTGCTCAAAGGGAACAGTGTCATGCATTAATTGAGTCTCACTGGTTTAATTTTCGATTGACAAGTAAATAGTTCTTGTTCTCAAAAAATTACACAACAGAAAAATCTCCCAGTAATACTCTGGTGACAGTCTTCCCAGGTACATTTTTTTTTTCCTCTCCAGATCAGCACAAACTGCAAATGCAGTTGATATTGCATCATTCTGCCTCAATGGATGTTATTATAGGTCATTATATTAATCTGATTTTTCCAAATTTTGGCTTATTTACAGTTAAATTAACTTTATTTAACACAGCTGCATGTTTAACACAAAGTTTCTAACCATTTCAGTGAATCTGATTTTGTCCCAAAGCAAAATACATTGAATCTGCCAAACTGCTGGGCAAGTAATCTGGAAGAAAAGCAGTATGGACACAGCTTAAGGCTCAGCCTTTTCCAGCTATTTACAGATGCAGAAGTGAATTTAGGCCTCTTGATTGCTCTACAGGGAAAAAAAAGTTGGGATGCTTGCTTTCCTGATTATAGAAATTATGGAGAAACCAGCCTCTCCTTTTTCTAAAAGGGTGCTAAGGTGAACAAATCCTGGTAGGGGAAGAAAGGAAGTAAAAGGGGATTGTGGCTGTAATCCTCTATGTATAAATGTCAACCCATCACTGTAGCTGGGTAGCACAAACCACCCCAGGACACTTTGGCTCCACATGTACTTGCCTCTTGTTAGGAGATTTACAGTACAGGAAGTGCATGAGGTGGCAATCACCTTCCTGTGTGAAGAAAAATACTTTATAAATGTACCATTTCTTAGGAATGGATTCTTGGTTTTTGATCATTTGCTTGTCAAGGAAAACAAGGTGTAAAAACATAGTCAATTTGAGATTAATGTTATGAGCTTCTAAATGGCATGAAAACTCTGCCATTGCACCTGTGAATAAATGAGTAATATCCCTAATGAAAGGCACATTTGCCAATAATCAGTTCTGTTATTTTTGCAAAAGCAAAATATACTCAATAGAGCAGCTTCACTGATATCAGGGAATTACCTCCACAGATGACTTGCAAAATGTGCCCCACAGTGTGGCAGGTAATACAGGGTTGGTACATTTACCAAAGTACTTTTACCAAAGGAGAAAATTACAATGTTGAAGATACAAGGCTCTAATTTAGCCTGACATATATATATATTCCCCCTTTCACAGCTTGTTTCATAGCTTGTTCTAGGTGAGTTACTGCTCACCTGAAACCTACAGACAACCTTGCACAGGTTACATA
>VYZS01064316.1:41916-51977 GCA_013400695.1 Neodrepanis coruscans
AATATAAAATAAATAAAAATAAATATACACATATATAAAAAGACATATATTATAAAGGGTTTAATATTACAGAATGTATTCAGTCCTAGTTCGCCCCCACGGGTCGCTAACCCTGACTCTCCCCCCGCTTTGGCGCAGCCCCGCCGCTCCCCTCTCACTCCCGCGGGGCCGGGAGGCTCTCAGGGAGCAAATCCGGGCCCCTCCTCCCTCCATCCCCGTGGGCTGCATCCCCCGCTTCCCCCGCATCCCCCGCTTCCCCCGCATCCCGCGGATCCCGCGCATCCCGCGCCGGGAGGAGCCCCCGCTCCGCTCCCCGCCCCGCCCCGTGACGTCACACCGCCAGTGACGTCACCGGGCGTATCCAGGCAACGGCGCCGCGGCCGGTGCGGGCGGTGATGGCGCTGCCGCTGCTGCCCGGCTACTCCTGCCGCCGCCATGTGAGTGACGGCGGAGGGGACCATCCTTCCCCCTTCCAGACCCGGCCCGGCCCTGCCCGGCCTTTCCCCGAGCCTTTCCTCCGGTGCGCGGAGCTCCGCCGGGCTCGGCGGGGATGCCGTGCAGCAGGACGGAAGGGTCTTAGTCTTTAGCAGCACCGAGGGAGGTGTAGGATGGACATCGGGGGGAGTTTCTTCGCAGGAAGGGCGGTTGGGCGTTGGAATGAGCTGCCCCAGGGAGGTGGTGGAGTGGCCGCCCCTGGAGGTGTTTAGGGACAGACTGGACGTGGCACTCGGTGCTCTGGTGTGGTTGAGAAGGTGGTGATGGGGCAAAGGTTGGACTCGATGATCTCGGAGGTCTTTTCCAGTCTAATTCCTGTGATTCCGTGATCTGGCAGCTGCTGTGGGGCAGTTTGAGCTCGTTGCATCTCTAACAGAGCAAAACAGGGAGAGGCAGAGGACAGACACCTTCTACAGAAAAGTCTTTGCAGGAGGGGGGAATGCCAGAGATGCTGATGTGCTGTTTCAGAGTTGCCAATGCTATTAATAATGATGGCAGGCTGAATAAATAAGATGGTATTTTTATCGTAGCAAACAAAAGAGAAAGCTGCCATTGCTACTTCAAACTCGTTCATCAGGAATAGCTAGAAGTTTGCTGAACACAATCTATAGTGTGAAGCAGTGCAAGGGGTACAGGAGAATTCAGGCACAGCACTCTAGTTGTTTCCTTCAGTGTAGACCTTTTTAATAATGCTAAATTGTCTGAAAGGGAATCTGCCATTTTCACACTGCAAGCATGTTGTGGCCAAGGTTGCCAGAAGTTGTGGGTGCCCCGTCCCTGGAGATGTTCAAGATCAGGTTGGATGGAGCTCTGAGCAACCTGGTCTAGTGGAAGGTGTCCCTGCCCAGGGCAGGGGGTTGGAGCTGGATGGTCTTTCAAGTCCCTGCCAACCCAGGCCATTTTATGATTCTATGATAGAGCTCTTATTTCTGCATCCTGACTGCTGGGGTGCTTTGTCAGCTCCTGAGTCTGACCACCCTATGAAGGAGTGTACAGAAAGTGATAATTTAGTTCAGGAACGATTTGCAAATGATTTGTCAAGACACGTTTTAATGCCAGCTGACATCATGAGCATCAGCACCCCTTCAATACAAGACTTCTCCGTGCTGTGAGCATTCCTGGAGCTGACTGTATGAGCCATGAGTGTTTTCATTAAGTGCAGCTCAATGCAGGACTTCTGGCAGCTCTCTAAAAACACAAGACAGGTAGACACCATCATAACTGCCCAGGTGCTGGCAGAGGGAGCATGAAATTGCACAGAAATGTGTGGACTCCCGGCCTCACTCAGTGTGTCAGCACTGCACAGATGTGTGAAAACACGGGAACCAGAGGAGCACAGCTCACAGGCAGTGAGGATCTTTCAGGCAGGTTCTTTCCTGAGAGCATCAGGCTGGGTGTTACTGTTTTAGAAGGACAAAAAAACCCAAACAGTCTGGTGGTGCATACTCAATCTCTGGAGTGAAATTTGTGTTGTAAAGAGTTGGTTGTATATGTAAAACATGAGGTGGCTGCTGAGTGGCCCTCAGCATGTCAGCAATATTGAAATAGTGTGTGCCATTGGTACCTGCTGGGTCGGAGCAGAATAGCTCAGCTCAGTGCTACCCATGACATTATTTTCTCCAAATTTCAATTTAACTTAATTGATTTAATTTAACTTGACATGCTTGGGAGGAGTTACTTATATAGATATACTTATTATAGAGAGCATTGAACACCCCATGCTGAAGTACATGTAGTGAGTATGTTATGAGAACTAAAGGTTGGAAAACTCTCACAATTGCCACAAGACAGCATTGGGAAACCATGGTTATAGACTTGTTAGGGCTCCAGATTGCCACTTTTGTCAGTCCTTGAGATAGTGGATTAATAATGACCTGCCTTGAAAAGCATTTCTGATCCCCACTTAGTTGTTGGATATTAGATTTAGTTTTATTTTCTTATAGCTCTACAAATGAGTCTGACAACAGCATATTTACAGGGAAAAAAAAGTGTAACTGCCATAGATAAACTGAAAAGGAAGACTGATTTCACCTGTTAGGACTCTGAGCATCAGCATCACCTCTTACTGCACAGAAACAACAGTGGCAAAGCATTCCCTGAAGAAGGATTCACAGGGGACAGGGGATTGCTGTTCCTGTCAGCCCTTGGTTTATAATTACCAGTATTAATTCCACTCATCACTGTTTAAGCTGTGAAATCCTCTTGTCTCTGCCCCTGATGCTTCCACCTACCTCATCTCTAGGCCCACGAGAGGCAGTGGAAGAGGAGTACATATGTGTTTTATCTACCTTGGATGTGTTTAGTAAAGTTCCTGGGCTGCCTCCAGAGCTTTAAGGCAATGAGGGACACAGAGTCTGACCCTGAGGCAGCAGGACTGCAGTGGCAAATGGGGAGTAAGAAATCTTTCACAGCACCTACTTCTCTGGATCTAAGAGGCCCTGGCCTTTGTATTACCCTCCATCATGATTATTGTTACTTCTGGCTCTAACAGGAATGCTTATTTCTTCTCCAGCCAGGAGCAGAGACGCTTCCTCTCTGACCAGGGTGAGGGCTGGTCAGCTCTCAGCCTCCCATGGTGTTGGCACAGTGAAGGGCAGCAGCTTCTGCCTGTGTTTTTCCCCACTTTTCTCTCCTTTAACTGTAAGTGACTGGTGCCTGATTCAGGAACATCCTGGAAGGTGATGCTGCCACTGTGGCCCTGCATAGCTGGGACAAAGTCTTGCTGCTTGGGCATCACAGCTGGTGAAACAGCAGGGAAACACAGGGAGGTGATAGGTGCTTCTAAAACTGATGGAGTGGGTTCCTGCAGGAATATAAAGTAATGTTTCATTTGTGCTAAATGAAGAGCAGGGATGAAAGGGACAGGCATAGCACAAGCAATGCCATGTTTGATGTTTGGTTCAATGGGATGGAAGTAGGTGTCAGGAGCATAAAATACTCACTGTATCCAAAGAGAGAAAAAGGAACTGCATCTTTATTTTTTAAAATATATCTTTAAAATCAAAGTTAGTTTGTGTACACTTAAGTCCATCTATCAGATAAACACCCATCACCTCTTTTAAAATTCCTGTTCCATGAAAAGAAATCTGAAGCTCATCTGCTTGTGAGCAGGGCCTGTGTTTTTTGAGTGTCAGGCCTTTCCCCTTTGCTGAGATTGGGGAGGTCAGAGTTGGTGATGGGGGTGCCCCTTGGCAAGGCTGATGCTCCTGTGTCCTGGCAGCCTTAGAGAAGTGCCCCTGCTGGCCCAGCAGTGGCAGGATGTGTTACTAACACAGCATTTACCATTCTATTGCATCAAGGAGTTTATTCATTTTATTTTCACAAACAGTAACTTATGGGTCCATGTAATTCACTACCTTTGCATACCCTTGAAAAAGGAAATTCCTCAGTTCTTTTGTCCCTGCCCCTTAAAAGCATGGGGAAACCTTGGTGTTGTGGCTCCTGCCTGCAGAGCCTAATTAGTATTGAAATTGTGCAATAATGACATTTTCAGCTTTATGCTGTTTGTCAGGACAGAAAATCACAGATCTTGTTAATCATGTTTAATTCTGCATTTGGTTGAAATGCAGTATAATGAGTTTCCTCTGTTACTTCAAGAGAAAGTTTGTGCATTTGGAGCCTGGACATGTTAGGGATGGCACTGGTTACAACACAAGTACTCACTTTGTCAGTGTTTCTGATCTGCCTCCTGTTCTCAGAGGCTGCTGCTCCTTCTTCTGTTGGATTGATGGCCTTATGTCAGCAGCATAATGAAGGAGACCACGTATTCACATGGGTCAAATTTGCCAAGTGCTGGCTGACCCGTTTTTTTCTTGCCTGAGGTTTGAAATCCCTCTCAGAGAGAGAATTTCATGCAACAATTCTGTGTGCCATTTCTTAGAGAATCGGACAATAAGTTTATAGATCTCAGGGGGAAAATACATCCTTGAAAATACCAGTTTCTGTAGCAAACTTTAGTGGCATGGCAGAAATTCTGCTTCTCCCTTGTTTATTGCAGGAGCTTGGAATTGCCTTCAGCTGTGCTATTGCTGTTTGTGTGTTTCCTGGCTTGAGTATTTTCTGCTGCTCTATAATCACTGGCACCAAAATTCAGCATTAATTTTTCTTGACAGAGTGCTTGCCAACCTCTTTATAAGTAAGCCTTTCTACTGTCCCTTCTTTCCCTGGCCATCTTTCCTGAATGCCTTCCATTGCCTCTTGCCCTCAGCCCCACTCTGCCAGATCTCTGTCTGTTCACAACCCCCATATCCAAATCTTCCTGTAAATGCAACCTCGTGGTTGCATTTTGGACCCTTTGCTTTATCCATCTGTTGTCTTCTCTCAGGCTGAACCAGCTCAGGCAGTAAAAACAAGCCAGTAGAATCACAGAATGGTTTGGATTGGAAGAGACCTTCAAAGATCCTCCAGTCCAAGCCCTTCAAATGAGCAGGGACATCTTCTACTAGATCAGGTTGCTCAGAGTCTCATCCAGTCTGACCTTGAATGTTTTCAGGAATGAGGCATCCACCACCTTTCTGGGCAACCTGTTCGGTGTTTCGCCATCCTCATCATAAAAGGTGTCTTCTTTATATCCAACCTAAATCAGCTGTCATTCAAAATCACTACCCCTTGTCCTACTGCAACAGGCTCTGCTAAAAAGTCTGTTTCCATCTGTTGTACAGTCCACCTTCATGTACTGAAAGGCCAAAATAAGGTGTCCTTGGAGCTTTCTCTTCTCCAGGCTGAACAACCCCAACTGTCTCAGCTTGTCCTTATAGGAGAGGTGTTCAATCCCTCTAATCATTTCTGTGGCCCTCCCCTGGCCCTGCTCCAACAGATCCATGTCTTTCCTGTGCTGATCCAGCCTGTTAGTGTTGATGCACCTTGTTCTGTGATTTGTTAGAGGGCCACCAGAGTTGCTGGGTCTTAAGGTGTTCCTCCTTTGGCAGTGCCACTCAACCTCTGAACAGCCTGAGACCTCTGCAACAACACAGGGGTGGTAGAAGACTTGAAAATATGAATTTGGCTGGCACAGTCAAACATTTGCATTTATGTCTACCCTTAGCTGAAGCAACCAGGAGATTGTATCAGAAGCCTAGAATAGTTCAGAAATGCCACAGTTCATCCTGATACAGGATTTGTGTGGGATATCTACAGTTCAGCTGTTGTTCTCCATGTGGGAATTAAATATGGATACAGGGTAGATAACCAGGCTGCTACCAGCAACTTCTGCCATAATTCTTTGTGAGACTGGGTTGAAGCCATGTGGCTTCTGGGACAGTGTGTGCCACTGAGGGCTCCCCCATCGCTCCAGCTGCCATTCTGAGAGATTTCCAATTGTGTTTGGTTCAGCTGAAATGTGCAGCTCCCTGGTGAGTTTGCTGTGACTCCATTACAGAGCAGGATAGAGCAAGCACAAGGCAGCATTCCCCAAGGACTGCAGTGCCTGAATTTGCAAAGCCAATAGCTGCAGTCAGAGAACCCTGACCTCTGCATTAGTCACTGTTAAATGTACCCTCAATATTTTTCAGGCTTGCTACAGAGAAAATGTCCAGCTTTGTTCAGCAGATCTACAGCCTGTCCAGTTTAGCTACATTAGCACAGCAGACACAGCACAGTCAAGCTCTTTCCCCTCTCTCTAAAAGATTTCTTTTAGAAGTCATTTAATATTATTGTGGAGGTAACATGATGTTCTCTCACTATTTTAGGCTGGATGTGGTCTGAGTTCATTAGCTGAAGTTTCCCAAATGTCATTTTTCTCTTTTGTGATCTTCAATTATCATTATGTTTTTTCTTAATCTTTCTATTTTTGTTGTTGTTTTTTTGTCTCTCTCTTTTTTTTTTTTTTTTTTAAGAAATAACTGTACAGACTTACAGACTTTTAGGAGAGATTTTTTTGCCTATGAATTTAGGTGCTTTTCTGAAGAAGTAATTCTGTGATAGGAATCTAAAATAATCTTTTTGTCAAACTCTAAAAAGTTAGAAGAATGCTACAAATGATTCTTAGCAGAATTGAAGTTGTTTGGTCATGTATTTTTCATACAAAATTGTGAGGGATTGTGATTTTAGCCCTAAATTCTGGAAAGTTCCAACAGGACCAAACCTGGTCCTGTGATGAACACTTTACCATATTGTAGCTTGCTAAACCCCAGAAACATATGAACAGCAAATGCTTCTAGAAGGAGCTTTGAGGACATGAAAACCTTTCCTTTGCTCTGGAAAACTGCCACCTTCACTGTGCTTTGCTCACTGTGCCTTTCTCCCTAACTCACACTTTGGTAATTGGAGGAAAATAAATACCTGCTGTGCCAGGAAGTAGTTCCATTCTACAGCACCTTCAGTATAGATCAGATGTTCTTGCCTAGAAATTTCCCTTTTAAAACTCAGTTTGACTGTAGTTATTCTACATTTGAACTCATAAATGCAGGAAGTTCCCTTCCTTTCTGACTTCTCCCCAACTCTTTATCAGTTTACTAAGGAATATAATTATAAAGAAAAGAAAGAGAAGAAGAAAGAGAAGCTCAGGAACACCCAGAGGAGAGGGAGGAAACCATCCCAAGTGTAGATGTGTTACAAAGCAGGTGCCAGACCCCTCCAGTGCCAGTCTGTTCCAGATTCAGGTACCAGGGGAGCACCTGTGCTCACTTCTCGAGGAAGGGGTGGAATGACCACATAAAGGTCTATTCCTGATAACCAAATGTCAGTGCTGACACTGCGCACAGAGGCACGACATTTTGTATATCACTGCTCAAAAAAACTGTGCTGATACGAAGTATTTATTTGGGGTATTATTCCTACAAATGTGCAAATCTTTTTAAAATCTAGTTACATTCCTGGCTTGAGAAGTGCTGTGCGGCAGGGGGGCCCATGGGCTAACCACTCAATACACAAGTATTTCCTTTTTATTGATTTTCTCTTTTATACAGTAACCCTTGTTCTTGAGTTATATGGTTCAGGAGTACTTGCTTTTTTTTTCCCCTTTGTATTATTCTTTGTCATACTTGTTATATACCCTTTTATTCACCTTTGTTCAAAACATTGCTTACCTTTTGACTATCTTTTTTGGGAGGACATGCTTCCATACCACTGATTGTTTCTGTCCTCAGAATGTGAACCTTATCTCATTTTGCAGTGACTATTTCAAAGGCTAGCTCAGCTTTTTTTAACCTAAGTAAGGTATGGCCATCGATTATTATGGTATTAAAACCAATACTCTGTAAAAATAGTAAGGATTCTTTTTCATACCACTGTCCTTGCAAGAGGATTTTAAGCAAAGGTTAAGCTAAAGCAGTGACTGAGCTGTTCGTGTCAGCAGCTCTCCGTCCTGTGTCACTGGATTTGGAGCACCTTGAGGCAGGGGAATAGTTCAGATTGTGACCTCCAGTGTTCAGTTTGTATAGACCAGCATTGAAGGTTATGTACCATGAGGCTGGTTTGCTGCCTTTCAGATTCCTGACTCTCTTTCATATTGGCAGGATAAAATAACTGCTTGGCTACTTTCAGGTTTTTCTGGTTCACTGCTTGCACTTGTTCCCAGAACTGCTGTGCTGAGTGTGTGTTACATTATCTTTGAGAAATTGAGTGTTGCCATGATGAAAAATGATCATTTGTACCATTTTTTTAATGGTAGTAAGTCAGAGCTGTCTGTACCTTTCTGGGGAATAGTGATTTACATATATGCCTGTGATAATCAGTGACCCCCAGTCTTCCAAATATAGTGGGGAGGTAATTTTGTCCCTCTGCTACTTTACTGACATACCTGCTCTGGTGCTGCTGTGAAATATTTTGCTGTTCCAGACTTTTCCTCTACCCCGGTTCTTTGCTGTGCTCATCCGTGACATCAGTCCCTCCTCCTTTAGCCTCATCTTCCCTCATGTCCCAGTCTCAGGCTGAGGGAAGGCACAGCTGTGGTGTTCTCTGTCTCTCCTTACTGGGTGTGCTGGGCTGCAGTTACCAATGGCCCTTCTCAACCTTCCCAGGTAAAGTATTTCGAGGATTTGAGAGGGCAAGGAAGGGAAGAATAGCAGAATGAGACCACCTAGCAAGCCAGGATTGCTGCTCATGGAAGGAAGTGAAGCTTTCTGTTGTGTTTCCCTATCTCCCTATCAGGAGACTGATATGGGGGGTTGTTTGGAGATTGCTGACAAAACATGGCACAGCTGCCTGCCTTGGAGGGACCTGGCCAGCAAAGTGGGCAGCTCCTCAGGAGGGACGTTCCCACAGGCAGGACTGATATTCATGTGAGGCCAGAGGCTTTTCTGTATCACTTGAACACTGGCTCCAGCCCCAGGCAGAACATTCCAGGTGGCAAAATGGGTTTCTTTGCAATTGGTTGTTCCTATATTTTTAAGCACTCCATTCTTAATTACCTGGAAAAAAATGTAATAATACAGAGAAATCACTACAGAGACCTTCTTTTGAAATATGCCCAGATAGAATGAATAATCTGTCTTTTGATTCAGGTCCAACCTCCCAAAATTCAAGTGTATTCAAGTATATTCAAGTACAGAGGAATTTATTTTGCTCTTGGGGACACAAGTGTAAATAACATCTTTGACATGAGTAACGAGAGCAGGCTGTTCTCTGAGTGCTGCTGAACTGTTTCCATTTGTCCTCTGGAGAGCTGTAGAAAAGGCTTTTCCCTTCTACCTTTTCCAACAGTTCTTGGGGGTGACTTGCTTGTTTCTACTACAGGCCTCAATCCTTGTTGCAGGGAAGGAGTGTGTGTGGGATACATCTGGTATCTTCCATTCTCTCAGCTTAGCTAAATTACTGGAGAATTATTCAATTTTTGTCTATAAGACTGACAAATCAACCACTGAAAAATGGCACTTCACTTGCAGCATTCAAGTTGTTACAGGTTATTAGATTCTGTATTAAAAGTTGTTGTGGAGAAACTTTTGGCATATTAATCCTCCTGGCCTAGATAATTATTATGGATTTAAAAACAAACACACAGACAATTTTTTCTCTTTCTCTTCCAAACTTTTGACAGATAGGGGAAGAAAATTTCCGCAGGTCACAGCTCTGTGGTTACTCTAATAATGTTCCTATGCTGTTTGAAGAAAAACCTGGAATAGGAGGTAAACCATTACCTGATCAGAAGCTGAAACCTAAATGCACTGTATTTCCTGAAGGGATGGGAAGTAATCCTCCTGCTTGGATAGTATTTGACAAGCAGGTATGTAAAAATCTGTATCTGATTTTTTTTTTTTGAATGAATAGCTACAGTATGACAGAGCATAAAGATGAAATTCAGTTAATCAGATGTTTCAGAAGATTATTTTGTGCATGCAAAAAAAAGCTCCTAGATAGACAGAAAAGAGTGGTAGCAGGTATTTTTTCATTATGTTCTTATATTGGACAATGAATATAAACATATATGTCACACAGCAACATATAAAAATATTTCTGTATTGGGGTATATCTCCTACAGGATGTAACAAAAATAGGGTAGTGGTCAGCATATTCCATTTTAGTGAGAATAGTGACAGTAAAGGAATTATTTGGCAGCCTGGTAAGAATGAATGTAAGGTAGGCCCCAGTCCAGGAGAAAAAGTGCATGGGAACTTAGGACCCATTAAACT
>VYZS01064318.1:0-11414 GCA_013400695.1 Neodrepanis coruscans
TGTGAGCGCAGGGCCGCCCCGGCGCCCCCCCGCCAGCGGGTCCATTCCCGACGCGGTCCCCACGGGTGCAACAGCCCCGGCGCCAGCCCAGCCCCGGGACCGCAGGACAGCCCCGGCAGGGAATGGGGCGGGGAACAGTTTTATTTCCCAACCCACAACACCAGCCCTTTTTCAATGGAAGTAAAGAGCACAAAGCCAGAGGACATGATTCACCCACAAAGGAAGACCCCCTGCTGCCACAGGCATCAAATCCTTTTCATAGCTGTACAGTTCTGAAATAATTCCTTTTCCTACGCATTACTCCTGCTGAGATGCTCTTTCCTTTCCCTTCTGAATACCTCACTTCTGTGGTGATTAGAGGCCAACTTAATTTTGTTTATGTGTTTCTTATTCCTGTCTCCTTCATTAGCGGGAATAATTACTTGCCCTTGCTTTTTCACTCTCCTTTTGGATGAACTTATCGGCAGTTATCATGGCCTGTTATTGCCTTTCCAGGCACCAGGGTAAGCTCATATTGCCTGTTTTGACAAGTTCTCCACTCCCCAACTGTCTTTGCAGCACTTCACAGCTTTATCCATGGAAAGCCACAGTCTTCCACTCAGGTTCACGTTCTCCCATTAATTCTATATTTCCTAAATGGCACCATGTCAACATGATAATAATAATAATAATAATAATAATAATAATAATAATAATAATAATAGAGCTTATATGTTCTTTCCTAACAGGGAGCAATCAGCCATAGAGTTCTGCCACTCTTAGGTAGAGATGTGAATCTCAGCTCTTTCTTTACTGTATTTCCTTCTGTATTTTACTGGCTTTGATTCAGTTGATAAACTACCCATCAGCTGTGATCAAAGTTAGGGCACCTTTTCCTTACCGGAGCTCCTGGCCTGTCTCTACTCACTATGGCTGCAATGGCATGATCCCAAGCTAACACGCAGACTGACACAGGCCACAAGCAAGCAAGCAAGCAAGCAAGCAAGCAAGCAAGGAATACTTTATTACATCAAGCACTGATTTTTATATGTTTCTTGTATGATCACGCGATGAATCTCACAAGGCCATTGGTTGAGGGGTCCCGATCATGCGCCCCTAGAGTTTATGTGATTGGTTGGCATATTACTAGTCTTAAAAACAATCGAATAGTATTTATCATTTGTGGTTGTCAAAATACAAAAGAAGGCTTTATTCTAGGTTTCTTGAAGCGTGAGGCTTATGCTATTCTTTAGGCTCACTGGCATTTAACTTAGAGAACTTCTTCTTCTAGCACAAGCACATCGGCTATGTCTACAACTCACAACAAGGGGGACCATAAGAAAGCTGGAGAGTGACTTTTTACAAGGCATTTTTTATCTTCTGCTGTCCTAGTGAGAGGACAAGGGGGATGCCTTTCAATGGAAATGGCTTAAATTTGACATTATGAAGAAATTCTTTACTGAGCAGATGGTTAGGCACTGGAACAGGTTACCCAGAGAAGCTGTGGATGCCCCATCCCTGAAAGAGTTCAAGTCCAGGTTGAATGGGGCTTTGAGCAACCTTCAAGTGGAAAGTGTCACTGCCCATGGCAGGGAGATTGTAACTAAATGATCATTAAGGCCCCTTCCAACCGAAACTGTTTTATCATTCTGTGATGAGAAGGAGGCCCTAATATCCAGCATCCACAGGCTAGCAGGGTTATAATGATGAGCGCAATAAAACCACCATGGCTTGCTCATTGTCTCCTCTGGATTGCTCTCAAAAAGGCTGAAGATCAGCCATGGGACCAATCAAAGCAAAAAGAGTGGTAGTAACTTGTTCAGGGTACATGTTATGATACTCTTTAATTACTTCCTTCAGTGTTGTCTCCAACTTGAAAACCACAAGTTTATTTTCTTTCAAGTAAACAAACAGTGTCAACTATTTACAGTCCTAGCCTGGCCTCCCTAGGACTTATGACAAAGCACATTCAGGAGCCAAAACAAGCAAACCAGGTGATTCATTTATTCCAGAGTTTAGCAGATGGATAAATGAATTCTTGATAACCAAGGAAGAATAAGACCTCTATAGCTTTAAACAAATAGTACCATTCAAGACCCCCGAAACAGAAACACTGGCAATGCCTCTTCATCCACAAAGTAACCAAGATGTAAATTTCTATGAAATTTACTTACATATAAGTGAAGTTTCTCTGGCACTATTCAATAGATGACAAATCAGTAAAAACAATGAGAAAGAAAAGGCCTTCACTTCTTGTCAGGAATATGAGACTATTTCAACAGGCTACAGAGTTTGCAGTTTACACCTGAAATCACTGTCAGGCTCTGAGACAATTAAGACTGGTGCAAAAATCTAAAATTAGTAAAGGAACATAAAATTATAAGAGTCAAACTGCATTTTGAAGTTAAAGATTCAGTAACAGATGAATTTCTCAAGTTCCAACAAGCGAGCTTGGATCTATGTGAGTTTGTAAAACTTTCTTCATTATTAGGTACCTGGATGAGGTATTTCAGAAAGAGAATGAAATGTCCATCATGAAAACTGACTGGTGTTATATTTCATCTGCTTTAGTAAGTTCTTTACATTGTGTATACTCGCTAATGTATAGACTGATAGAGACTATAATTTTCAGTGCAATGAGCACACTAAAGAAGACTAATAATTTATTTATACATATATATACATTTTACTGTTTTTCTTACCAATGGCCTGGGTTTATCCATTGGCAGCAGGATAGTTTTAAGATATTTCTATATAACATTTTTTTACATTCTTCTCACGTGGTCCAGCAGTGCTTGCAAAAAGCAGGCAGATACTGCTCCTGGTTATTTTGGGAACTGAACTGGATGAGTGATGTGGAAGGGGTAGCAGACCCTGATGCCCCATGCATGACCAAGAATCCCCTGCTCATCTGCAGTCACACAGCAGACTTCTTCCCTGTCCCAGCAGGGCTCTGTGTATTTCAGCCATACACACACAGAGCAGCTCTTTCCTCCTGTAGTAGCTGTGGCAGTTCATGTCCACATGGTCTGTCAGCCACTAATGTTTTTCCAAGGCACCAGCCAGATATTTTCAGCCTGTCTGTTTTTTTGGATTACACTGCATATACCTCTGTATCAGTCTCCCAACCTCTTACAGTATTTTCATTTAGCCTGAGCCTGTGTCCTTGCTCTGCACAATGAGCTGCCAGCATTAAAGTCATTTCCCAAGACAGCCCAGCAGCTTCTAATATGTGAAGGGTTTTCTCTGGGTTTATGTCTGTTTCTTTTGATTACTTCTCTGATAACCTGAAATCCAGCAGTCCACAATCATTCCTGCAAAGCAGGGTGGATTCTTCTCACCTTTTCATAAACTGGTGCAATTCATCCCATTTATTTAATGCACCAGAGAAGGCCCTTTCTCCAGTGATTCGAGAGGAAACATCAATGGTTATCTTGGACCAGCTGTATTCCTTTTGGCTGCATGAAGGATGGACCAGCTGTATTCCTTTTGGCTGCATGAAGGCTGAATGAGAGGTACTCCACCCTAGGCTATCTTTAGCTGCTACGAGGTTATGAGTAGACAGGGAGTTCTTAGCTCCAAAACATAAGACCTATTTCTCACTTTGTTTTGTTCTGCTGAGCCTCTCACTTTGCAGACTTGAGTCAGAATAATCATAAACACTTTCATCAGCTGTTCTCATACTTAAAGCACTATTCCTGGCAATGCTATTTCACATTGTCCTTGTCCTCCTGCATGCACACCTTCCCCCACCAGCTACTAGAATAAAGAAAATGTAATCCTGTCTTGATTGGCCAAGATCAACTCTGTACACAGGTCCAGTCCTTCTTCCCACTTCCTCCCACATTTATTTAGGGGCTTGGTTTGGAAACCAGCAGATCTAATTATTTGGTGGTCTTCAAATTATTTTTAGGGGCCTTTTAGGTGCTACACTTGTCAAGCATTAGTTATGTTGCCTTATTAGATGGATAGCTGACATCAAGACCATATGGGCAGAGTAAAAAAAGAAAATAATTGCTAACTGAACTAATTTCCTGAAAAGAACTACTTCTGCATAAGCAGCCTCTGTCCTTGATGCTAGCTCAGGCCAAGACCATGGTACGCTTTCTCTGTGTGTGCCTTCAAAGGTGTGCCGTTGAAGTTGTTGCAGATAGTGAGCTCTCTGTAAAATGCTATAAACACATGCAGTTCCAGGAACGAGGTGGCCTTGTCCTCCTTACGTCATTAATTTTTTCCAGAGAGAAACATTGTGGTGCAAAGTCCTGAATCCTTGATGTGGTGTTCCCTAATAATTTCATATCTGATATTAAACCACTAAAAGTAAGTCCTCAGTCTCAAGTTGCCTTGAGATTCAGGACATTTTTTTCTCAAACTACACTGAGACTAACAACTTTGAACCTCCAGGATAGACCTACCTGATGAACTGTGACAACTGGAGTGCAGAGGCTATTTTCCGAAGGACAACACGAAACGACCAATTTGATCTAAGTGAAGTCATTTATTGAGAGCATCAGACATATTTTTATACAATTTCCAACTTGTTCTCACGGTCCTAATTATATCACTATTGGCAGACACCTCTCACACTATTATCATTGGTTAATAAACTTATGATCGCACTTCTACAGATTTTAATTGGTTACACTTTTTTACAACGATGCAGATTTTCATTGGCCCCATAACTTGTGGGCCTTGCAGGCTTGTTTTCTTCTTTTTTTAACTTTCTCTTGCTAATACCAAGGTCAGTTATCTTGTCTTGCATGCCTTTCCCTTGAGAAAATCAGGTCAAACTGACCTAAAACATGTTATCACCTAATTTTCCCATGAAAAAGTCAGACTGTGCAAGATGCTTTTCTCATGAGAAGACTAGGCCGTGGTGGATACTCTTTTTTACCATAATGCTGGGTTGTGCAAATATCCATTATTTTCTAAAAATCTCCCAGCACTAGAGTTCTCTAATTTTGAATGAAAAAAGGAGAAAAAACCCTTGCCTTTGGAAAGCTGAACAAGACAGATCTCCCCACCTGGGGAGCACATGCAAAATTCCCACCCCCACAGTCACAATCCATAACCAGAAGTCTCCCCATAGAAGCCAGTAGGGGAACAGAATGCTCAGACAGTTGGTAGACAGAAAAGTTCACCCAATGCCACCAGCCCAGAGTGAGCCTAAACATTTGCAGGACTGCAGAGCAAGGACAGCCATGAACATGGCAGTCAGGAACAGAGCTTGGCCCACCAAAATTCAGTCCTCCTTTGGTGTGACCAGGCATAGTTGCAAGGTAAGAGAAGAAGCAGCTCTAAAACGGAGTTCATCCTGCAACCCTACACAGCAGGGGTGACTGTGCCTCCTGAAGAGAAGTCCCTCTGCAGCAGAGAGCTGGAAAAATCGCACCAAAAAGCCATCTCATATCTCACATCTTGCTTCACAAATAACTCCCTCACCAGCATTTTTGTTTTGGTTTTTATTTGTTTTCCATTTTTCACATAACATTTTCAAAAACAATGTTACCCTTGTGTAATAAGGACACAAATCAACATAAAATATTTACATTATGTAGGTCACTTTTTCAAGTCTACCTGTAAAATCTTTACAGTATGTAGTTCACTTGAACATGTCTACTTAAAAGGAAAGCCTTCAGAATATTACTATACCAATAGTTAGAGATGCAAATATCACTTCATAAAAGATAAGCCTTTGTTTCTTTACCTTCCTTTTGTATTCAAGGTGCCACTGAGCATGTAACATCTATTCTCTGTATGCTTAATTTTCAGCTCACATTCACATTCCTTTCTCCTCTTGTTTTGGAGGAGGATCTGAGGTATTTAACTTTTTTATGGCACCAAGACTACATACACTGAAGTTTTGCTTCTTCTCCACTAAGTGGAATCCAATCCTGCACCTACAATCACATATGTTAACATGCTGCTCTTGGAGAATACAGATGGAAAGGAAAAACAAATTATATTTTGAAACATCACTCTTATAGACAAACCTAATTTGTTTTGTAGCTACAAGCTAGTGATTGCTTGAAAATAGTGAGCATTCCTTATGTTCCTAAAACATTTTTCATGTTTCTTCCAGCATTGGTCAGTTCATGCATAGCTTTCTTCCTTCAAAGAATGGATGTCCAAGAGGGTTGACTGTTTTCCAACTCTAGCAGACAGATTTTTCTCATTTGCCTATAAAATACATGTAGTCTTTATCATTATCTCTAACATTCTACACTTGGAAACAGAGAGTTCTGAGGTTTTCTTTGGTTGCCCTTGACTCAGACTGTATTACAACTCTAATCTCTGTGCCTGTATCTTCACAACAAACATTTATAACATTTAAAGAGAGGCTTTGGCTTAAATTGGCTTAAATGTGAAGGTTCCTGCTAATAAATCGAAGATTTCTTAACTCAAGCCACATCCTACACTTTAAAGTTTTTCCATATATTTACTGGGTTAAACTCAGAGCCAGCTATAAGAAGTGGTGGAAAGGAATTAGGTTATTGTCTCTCCCAGTTGTATGTGAATGTTCCCTAGTTTGTTACAATTTGTTTCTTTGGCACCAATGTTTTCCTTGATTTTTTTTTCCTACAGAGGTTGAAAAACCTCTGAGATGATTTACATGAACAAAAAGCCTTATCTTCGGTGTTTGTGAGAGGTGTCAGTTATGGATCTGTAACAATGTAGTCCTTAAGGCAGGTTCTCTTTTCTCCCATACAGATGAAGATAATACACATTATATGTTACTTATCATGGAACTATTTCTCAGCTATCATAAGTGGTATCTCTGTGAAGAGGAGATAACCAAGTCATTTTACTCATTCTGATCCTTAAAGTACAACATGGTGACTGATTATTTGTTGCTCCCTTCTGATTTATGTCAAGTCTAGAATCCAGTTAGATTAACCTAACAGGCGATGCATCATGAGTAATGTTTCATCATGAGTAATCAATATGCATACTGTGGTTTAAAGGACACAATTTGAAGCTACATCAGATTGATCACAGAAAAGGCTGGAGGCACAAAAGGGTGAGATTGTACATTGTTACTGACAATCTGTCCAACCACTTCCGGGATTAAAAGTTTTTATTAGTTAAATGAGTCTCAAAACACTAAAACATCCCTCCAAATTCTTTCCTTGACAAAGATAACAACATGTTACAGCTGCCTATGAATCTGTAGCTATGACATATTGGTAGATAAACTAGAACTAAATACTCCAGTGTACACAGTTATCTGTTATGCAGATGTTGTTGTCTTGGGGAGAGATACTCTGAGATAGTCGATTTAAGCAAAGAGTAATCCAAATGGTGAAAAAAACCCCAGTTTTTCTGGGGAGAAGTTCATAAATATACAGTTGCCATGACAACTTCATTTGGCTCTGGAAAAGGGAAAACAAATGGCTCTTTTTGGACTGAAGTAAAATAAATTTAGTTTGCTTGCATAGAAAAACTGCTTTTTCACTCTAGTGTTAAATAGTCAATCTGTTAAATAGTCAAGCTTTCTTAGCTTTTTTTCTTTCTTTTTTTTTTAAGATTTTACAGTGTTTCTTATCCTTTTTTTTCTGAAAACCCTGAATTACAAGGCTCAGAGAACCTCCCTTTCCCTACCTTTCCCATATCTAGAGCACAATCCTAGTATTCTATGTTCCAAAATTCTACAAAATTTCCTAGTTGCAAAATAGTAGAATCAGGTTTCCTGTATCTAAGTAGCATAAAAATGCAAGCTTATATTCTTAACTTCATCAGATCATAGAAGACTTAGAGAAGAGGGAAAGAGCTGGTATATATCTGTCTGCTGGAAATGCAGTCTATCAAGTCTGAAATGCTCTCTGTGTCTCATGTGAAAAATAGCCAGGGTGAATTTTTTGTTCTGTTGAGAGTTGGAGAACCAAGTAAATTTTAAACCTTTGCTATCGTATATCCTTTATCACCTCTCTGTTTCCAGCACTTATGCGTGCATATCCCTCCCACGATCACACAGGCCACTGTGACAGGAATCAAAGCAATGTACCAGGACAAGCCGACAGCTGGAAAAGTAAAGAAGTAAAGAAAATAAATATTAAAAAAAATCAACAAACTCCTACGAACATAGTTCTCTAAGTTCAAAGAGGAAGAGGAATAAGTCACAATAAAAAAGATGTCTGCAAGTTAACCTTCCATCAGACATCATCTGTGAAAGGAAGTGGTTTGTTAATTGAACACTTTGGGAAATGTGTTTATGAAGACGGGAGGAAGAACTGGAAAACAACAGAGGATGAGAATTTACAGTTCAGTCCTTTGCATACACCTGACTCTTCCCAACCCCTGATCAGAGTCTCTTTGTGCTTTCTATCTTGATTTGTTAAAAGCAGAGACATTCCAAGCAGGAAGTAAAAGCACTGTGTGGAGCAGGAGTAATAAGAGGCAGTCAGCTTGCAAGTTGTGTGAACAGTTTTCTCTTACAGAGTTGCTTATAACTTAGTAATGATCATGCCAAGATGCTGAACTTTTTCGCAAATACATCTAATTTCCAACACCAGTGTCTGTCCAGACTGTATTGGATTATCCCAACATATATCCCAACATATATTGGATTGCCTGCTCTGTAGTAATACCTGTGTAGCTCAGGGAAGGCAAGTGCAGCATGTCATCCAGTAAAGTGAGTACAAATCCCTCATCATAGGCTCCTGGACTAAGTCTTAACTCATAATAAAGACTTAAATGTGCCTTTCTAAGACAGTTTAGCAAGCTTTGGTGTTTCATCAATGTCATGCAAAGAAACAATTACCACTGTTTCACATTGTTTTTATAGCTGGTTCTTGGCCAATGGTCTATAACACTGCAACATTAATTGCATTGAGTTTAGGTCTTCTCTTCCCATCACTAGGAGCCAAAACAACAACACCCATCATAATTTACACTTGTTATTTTGGTGGCAGTCTGTGCATAAGGAAAGCGAACACTCATTCCGTTATTGTCTTTTTCTCCCCTGCATTTTGAAGAACTGGAGAACTGGCCCTGCTGCACTCAAAAGGAATTTGCCCTTATTTCACAAAGTTTATCTAAACTGGAGTCTTATACAATAAATAGACACACCACCACAGATGGATCCTTATCCCTGCATAAAATGTCAGTAAGTGACCCAAAGGAAATGTATTTTGTGAACAGGGTATATCAACGACTACAGGTGAAAGAGACAACCAGACTTTCCCAGGTAATAATTCATCCTGACACTATGTCTGACAGTATAAAAGGTTTGGATGGTATTTTAGCATTAGAATAATAATAACAATTACACAAAACAAAAAGTTAAAATAGCTACCTTCCTGCTTAACCCTTGTTGGCAGTACTTGGTATCCGTATCCGTTGTGGGCCAGACAGGTAAAATCTGTGTAAAAGTCCATTTCTTCAACAGAATCAAAAATCAATGGTACTTCAATGAAGTTTTCACCATTTTCTACAATTTCTCTGGAAGAATAAGAAAAAGTTAATGTTCAATACTTTTATAAACTGGCTTTTCTCTATTTGACATGTTCATTCTAACAGCACATTGCAAGAAAATGCATTGGATATTGGTTCATTTCGAACTGGCCCCTCAGCATTTGAGGATGCGTGTTGTCTTCCAGCTCAGCTGCACTAACTATTTCAGTCTCAGGGGCAGTACCCATCTGGCACGTTTTGGGAGCTACAGGAAAAAAGATCTAGATTTGTCTTGCAAAAATAAAGAAAACGGAGGGAAGAAAGGCAAGTAGAATTCTGAATATTTTTGAGCTTTCTATAAAGCATTGTGGAAGGACCCAATTCCTTCTCTCTGACCATCTATTAATTTCTGAAATTAATTTTTACTACCAGGTGGAAGAGGACATATGGAGGACATAACCCTGCAAATGTTCTCTCAGAAAACTGAACCACCATTCATCTATTACATGCCCCAAGCCAAGAGCTTGATATAAGAAACTGTATAAGAAGTTTTCAGCTTATTTCAACATTATTGTTTCATGAGTCCAATTATTTGAAAATGGTTTTCTAGCTGCAGATGGTATCTTTTAGCCATTGCTGGAGCAGTTGTCTAGCTACTTTTTAATTATCTCATCGTGAGGCTGCATTGCACCCTTGCAAAGGAATTCCCTGGGCACTCCTCTCAGGACTGTACCCCAGGAAGGCAGCAACATGGAGATAGGTTCTTTGCCAGAGGTTTCTGTAGGGAATTTGTTTTCCCAGTGGCATTTGAGCTGTTTTGCCATGCTGCAATAATGGGGGCTTCCAGCAGACCAGGAGTGTCTCACACACTGCGGGTTCTGCGTGAACCTTAGCTGTCATGGTCACAGTCCATGTGCAATTGCATAATGATATATAACAGCCATAATGATAATGATAGTCATAATAAAAATAATTTTTAAAGTCTAAGTAAGAAAGTTCATGTGTGCTCTATCCTAAAGCCTGCAGAGACAATAGCTGCAGTGTGTTTTTATGGCTCCAGACCACAGGTTTAATACGTTTTCACTTATCCATATAAACAAGAATTAAGTTAAAGCTCCCAGTCATGCTGTGGGGAATGGGAAAATATGTAAAGGTTTGAACATACAGATGATTTACCATGTTACCTCTGGCTGCAGCATGGCCAGCTTGTTATCTGGCACTGGTGGCCACAAATGGCCAAAACTAGCTCACATTCATAGCTGTTAAACACTCTTGCCCCTCAAAATATGGATGCCATGTCCCCAGACTTAGTTGGGAATGGTTCCTGACCCATGCTAAACCCTAACCAATATCCAGGAACTCTTTAGATGGTGCTAGCTGGTGCACGACTAGTTTAGCAATTAACAGCTGAGACACTGGCATCCCAGAGCCAAGAAACATTCCAGACTCTGTCCATCAGTACAGGCAGAACCATCACACCCCAGGTGAGGGTGGTGATCTTTGTAGACACTCTCAGCTTCATGAAACAAGAGCTAGAACAATCCAACTTGGTCCACGATGAAGAGATTTCAGTTGGAAGTTTTACTTCACATTTGCAAAACACTAGAGGCATGCTTGAATGCAGCAGGTTACTCAGGTAACATGTCACAGATACAGCCATGTCACAGGTACAGAAAGCAGATCTCTTCCCTCCTTTCCTAGTGGGAAAAGCCTAGAGGCACGCAGATACAAGGCAGCTGAAAGAAGGCTCCTCATAACAAAGAGATACAATGGATCAAGGCAAGAGGATGTGGAACATCCTGTTTCTCCCTCCCAGTCCCCTTCAGTGCCAGTTATAGCATTCACTGGGTGTCTCTGTGAGTCATTTTAACTCACTAATAATGAAAAGAACAGCCTAAGGGGAAAACCAATCATATTAAAAAAAAAAACAACTATCAAAACACTGGATAATTTTCTGTTCTTAGTGTATTCAGAGAACTTCATGAATGTCAAGAGAGAATGTTGCTGCTTTGCTGGCATGGGGCAAGGAGAGAAATAAGAGA
>VYZS01064329.1:10519-45308 GCA_013400695.1 Neodrepanis coruscans
ATATTTGTTTCTTAAATAATAGCAGAAGTTTTGTTTTATAAAAAGTGCTTTTTTTCCTCCCTACTCCTTTTCATATGATATGGTTTTCTTACAGTAAACAACAACAAAAAACAGTCAGTGATAAAAAATCTTGAAGGAAAATGTAAAAGGGCTTCTGCAATGAAACTACTTTTCAGCAAGTTCACCATGTATTTTTCCATCTTGCTCTTCTCAAGACTTTGGACAACTGTTACAGCTCATGGTAGCACATCTACAAGGAAATTTGGAATTGGTCCTGTCCCTCTTTTATGAAGATGAAGAGACCATTTCCTCTGTGACAGTCATTTTGTCTCATAAGGAAACTCATAGGGGAAGGACAGGCAAATTCAGGTAATATGTAGAATCAAGGAAAAACTCTGAGGCCTCAATAGTGAGACCAGTGTTGGGATGGAATTGGAAGAAGGGAGCATTAGTCAAATGTATGGGTCCTGTAAGCTGAGAAAAATACTGCCCAAAGCGCTGAGGTGTTAGGAAGCCACTTCTCAAAACTGGGGGGGTTTGTTTTCTTCTGAGGGCTATAATGCTTTCTTTTTCAGAAACTGATCATTCTGAGTGAATATTTCTAATTAAAAAAATATAGAATTAATGAAGTGTACTTCTTCTAAAGACCAGACCTGTGAGACAGGACATCTGAATTCTTTGCCTGACTTTGCCCCATACTTCCCATAAAGATGTTATAATTTATGACTTTTTGTGAGATATAATTTACTCATGTTCGTGAATGATTTTTGAGATTTTTGAGCAGTTACTGTACAAATGTTCAGTAGTGTTATTGAAGGATTGCCAAGCGTTTTTTAAAGGAATTCTAAAGGTATTTTGATACCATCATGCCCAACCCTTTATTTGGAATGCTATTGAAGGAATGCTGCCAACAGCTATATAGATGACACATCTTTTCTTTCATCTACTCTCTGTTTCAGTCTCATTTACAGAAAGCTAATGTGTCTGTGTTCTCTAAGAATGAAAGCGTACTATACACCATGTACCTATGGAGTGTAACTTATGGGCCTCCAATTTTAAGCTACTTCCACAGTGCACAGAGACTTCCATGGGAGAATGGCATTCCTAAAATTGTCGAATCACAGAAAGCTGGAATCTTGCCTGTAGGAGTATAGGTTATGGTTGTTAAATGTGAATGAACAAAGTTTCTTTGTGTACCTCTATAGTGTGAGATGTATATTGAATCCAATGTATAATATTATAAAATATATGGGCTCAAGGAGAGCCTTCTGTTCACTTAAACACTGAACAGTGTACTGAAAAAGATGAAATCAACACCAGTTAGTGCCATACATAAAAAAGTGTGAAAAAAATAGGATGGAATGTTAGTATTAAAAGGCATTTTTCAGAACAGCAGACCTGGCTATTCAGCTTATCAGAATACACGACACTCTTACTATAAACTCTGCAGGACTTTTTTTGCTTGTAGGAAACAAGATTTCATCAGAAACAGCAGCATTTACCAAGTATTTTAAAAATTTCATTGAAAAAAGCCCCTTATTACAGTAAGTTGTTTTTTTCTCCTGTCCCTGATGAAGACCAAAGGTTGGATTCTGAGTTGAATCACAAATGAAAGAGTAATTTTATGACAGTTTCCATCTGTGCAGCATCCCAGCAGTACCACACATTTCAGCATCATTCAGAATGCTATGAAATTAAAGTTATAAGGACACGCATCCTTGCCTGAGTAGTGACATGTACCGACAGTGCTGCTCAGGAACATTTAAGTGTGAGACTGTGTGATGGCTCATTGTTACTGCTTCACTTAATAAAAGCAGATTCTCATCCCTCTTGCATCTGAGAAAATAAGATCACAATCTGGCCCCATAACAGTGAAATAACTCATTTTCTACCTAATGCATTACTCCATTAAGCAGCAATTTAGCATCCAGCCCCAGATATAATCCCCTACTTTTTGTTTTAATCCTGCTACACTTTCAAATCTACTTCCAGTGTGGGAGACTTATTTTCAGCCTGGAAATAGAGTTACATCTTTAAGTTTGGACCATGAAGCATTTGCATCTGGCATCAGTGACTTTGATACCTACAGATAGATTGCATTAAGCTGATTTTGCTGCTGAAAACTGACAGGGTTTACAATTATCTCGTCACTAGATCTGCAGAAGCAGAGCAGGGAAGCAGCATTTGTGAGACTGCTCTGTGCCAGATGGCACACCATGGCAGAAAAATCTATTTGAGCCCTTGTGTTCTTGCATTATAACCAGCAGATTGTCAGCTGGAGTACAGTACAGAAAGTATGTAATTTAACTGACCTTGTCTCTGTAGGAGTTTTCAGAATCAGAGGATGAAACTATTGATGTTTTGACCTGGTAAGGCCATTTCCTTTTTTCTGTTCTCCCTCATAGAGGTGTATCAGTGATTGGTAAGGACCTCTGCAAAACTTGCTCTGAAATGTGAACGATTTGTGAATTTGAAAGACATGCCATTTTAATAAAATAGCACTCTATAATACTGTTCCTCAATCCTATGACCTCAGATACCTAAAAGTAAGTTTCTTTGGATTGCAAAATACAAAGTACAGCTCTACTCGTTTTCATGGTTACATGGTAGAAACCATGTATTTTCAGATTGCGATCTTTAAGTCAAATTTCAGTCACAAAATCAGGCTGCTTTGTAATTTATCAATAAACTTCCCTGGGTAAACCATTTCAGTTTGAAGACCCAAAGCACAATACTCTGCTGCACAGAGGGGCCAGTAAGCACCAACCTTTCAGCTGAATTTGCTGTGGCTGTAACCTACTTAAACCCAGTTGTGTGGACATAACCCACTTTCCTGAAAGTCTGAGGCATGATTAACCAAGCTCCTTATTCTAGTCATCCTTATCATGAGGTCTGTAAATATTTTGCCTTGTTACTGTGTCCATCTGCAAAGCAGGGTAAGCACTTTATGTTTTTCCATGTGTGAAACTGTTGGCGGAAGCAAAAACTAACTAGAACTGGCTTTTAAGTTATGCCAACTTGACAGCAATTTGTTATTTATTTCTCAACAAAGCCTCAGTTAAGCAGCTGACTGTATGCATCAAATCAATTTTTCTACTTCTGGTATATCTACTATTATAACATCAAAAGATGGGTTGCATTTTCATAAGCTTCATAGTTTCCTAAACCAGAAAGGAGTACTAAACCATACAGTTTGGTGTCTTACTGCATGCAATTAAATTAGCCTGTGGGACTTTACAGGTAGATGTCAACTCCCTATGCCTGTGCTCAGAGCTGGTGTCACCTCTGAACCACCAGTCCTAGGCTAAGCTGAGTGGCTGCTGACTGACACAGTGTATTCCACCTCTCAGCAAATTTTTTTCCAAACTTGTCAGCCTGCAACATTGAAAAATAATTCTGCTTCTAAAACATTTTGGTTGTTTTATTGATTTTTTTAAGAATCCTTGGTGGCTGCTTGACTAAGAAAAAAGAAAAATCTGCCCACATAAGTCAAGGTAAAATTGTTCTAGAGAATTATTTCCTTGCTGGAGCTAAGTTTCTCCTTTGTTAGACTAATGCTTTGGAGAATTTTTCCTCAACTAAACTAATTCATCTCACTGGACAATAAAGAAATTTTCATAGTTCTGTATGTAATCTGTGTAATTTTCACAGTTACAGTTCTGATTCTGGACTAAAAAACATTTTTTGGAAAAAGGTGGGCTAAATTCTTATTTGGTCAGACTTTAAAAGCATGGCACTTAAATTTTTTTTTAAATCCGTATATCCTCATGTGGTTTATTATTCTCCAGGTTGTGTCTCTATGTCTTGTCTTTCATATAAGAGTAATGAAACTAGTTTGGTTTTATCCACTATTGTAAGATGTAAAAGCCTCATTTCACCTTCTGTGGATTTTCTCCATTTTCACGAAATCAAAGCTTGATCCAACACTTAGTGTTAAAGCAGAAGAAAATACTTCAATTCCTTTCAGTAGTCCTGTTCTCAGTGACTCAGAGAGCCTTCCATGCCTTTTAAAAAACCCTCTACTCTTTGTTGCTTTAACACATACTTCCTTGATGCTTTCACTTTTCAGATATAATTGTATTTAAAACGAGTGGAGAATTTATCATTTACACTTGAACCTGTAAGGGATTCATACTGGTGAGTCCAGAACACTGCGGTAGTTCTGACATCTGAGAAGTCTGTGACTTCAGTTATGACCTATGCAGGAGAAAACAATGTGGGAAGAGTCCCCACAGGAAAAAAAGTATCCTTAGTTAGGAAGGGGCATGAAGGCTATTAGCAGATCATGGTAATACTTTATGTTTAATCCAAGCCAATTTCAGATCTTCCCTTCCTAAGCAAATATTCTTAAAATGGTGCAGTCCCTTGATTATAATTATTCATGCAGTCCCTTGACTATAATTATTTACAACAGTTTGCAGTGTATTACAGAAGCTCCACTTAAAGACACAGTTTTATTGGCAGCTCTATGCTAAGGCTTGAACTTATGTACCAATTCCTGCATGTGTTCTCTTTTCTACATCCAACTTTAATTTTTAAACATATTATTGTATGTTCTGTCTTTATTCTTTGTGTTTTACTCTGCTTGCAAAAACTGAATTTCTGTTATCATAGTGTAAAATTTAGTTTTATATTTCTCATTACTACTATTCTCGTTAGCTGTCGTAAATAGTTCTGGCACATACGTTCTATGTCAGTAAAATTTATTTAATTTCTCTTTTACTTAGTTAATCTGCCAGATGAAGCTTTAAGATTGTTTAGCAAGTACAGCATATTCAAAATATTTAGTTTCCTTGATTTCTATATTGGGTTTATGTTGCAAGGTTTTTCTAGCAGGGGTATGGGGGTGTGTGTGTGCTGCAGGGGGGATATGAATGCACTATAAGTGATATCCATAAAGGAATAGAAAAAAAAATATTTAAAAAGTAGTGTCCTTTGCAGCAGCTATTTCTAAGTCAAGTTCTGCATTGCATTACTGTGGTAAATGCTTTCAGAGTCACCAACTGTTTGTTTCTTCCAATATGACTTCATTTTAATGAGCTTGGTGATTTCACATTATGTCCCCTACTCTTTAAAATTATCAAAATGCAGTTAAGAGAACTTCTACATCCTTAAAAGATTCATCCCAGTTGGCAGCAAACTTTCAATTAGGTTTAAAAAAATATGTCAATAAATGGACATGAAACCAAGTATTTAAGCCCTTCAGTTTACACGGAAAAGGAAAGGAAGTTTACACTGAAAGGAAAATCAGCAGCTTGAGCTTCAGCCTCGGGGATGAGGAGGAGGAGGGGGGGGGANATCCCAAGAGGATTTAGGGGGGATTTGAAGCGTTTGAAGATGCAACGTTTTATAAACAGAATAATAATAGATCTAATGTCAAACAGTTGATCTGCCAACAATGTTCAAATATTTGCATTTGTTTCATGTGTGAAAATCAAATAAGTAAAACCTTCTAGTTGTTTTCTACTTTGAAAGGTGATGCTGTTTACACAGGATGGACACTTAATGACAAGCCTACTGGGCCAAACTAAATATCTATGTAGAGCAATACCCTGCCATTAAATGTATCCATGAAATGGATGCCTAGGAAGCAGCAGAAATAGGGTGGACATATACTTTCACCTAATACTTTTGAAGACTTTTTGACCCTGAGCAATCCCTTTCAGCTCAGGGACTTCCAAAGTCTGATACAATTTTTGTTTACTCAGTCCCAACGTGCTTCTCTTTTATGAAACTGCCCAGTCTTCCTTAGCACAAAAGGAAACTCTGATCATCTGCAACACCCTTTGGCAGGGAGTCCCACGGCTCTATTACCCATTGCAACTCTCCCTGCTCTGAAAGAGGATCCTACTACCTTAATTTGTGGGTTGGTTTAACTGGTTATTGTAATTCCTGTGGTAGAGAAGATGAAGAACATCTGAGTCATATCCATCACACTCACCATCTTGTACTTCATCATATCCCTCCATGAAATCTGTTTCTCAAATTAAACAATCCTAGTTGACTTAACGGCTCCTAGTATGGAAGTTATATTTTTGATCACCCTTCAGTTCTTCTTTGAACCTTTTGCAGTCCTGGTTTATGGTTTCTGTTTTTGATAACAGGACCAGCATGGCAAACTCTAAGGCAGCATCTTAATTCTTTTGACCCTTTTCTAGGCCAAGTAATATTCTACTTCTACAAGTAATGCTAGAGATTTCAATCTGACTTTTAATCTCTCTGTGTTTTATTTTCTTCATCTTTAAAGACGGGATAACATAAAACACTTCTCTGACAAGATTTTTAAGAAGATTAATGTGGTTATTTTACTTTTACTGACATGAGGATCACAGTTCATATTTCCTCTGCCCACTGGACCAAGAAACACTTTGTTCAGGAAGTATCTCAATGGCACAGCAGAATGGCATAGCTTAGATCTAAAGTCATCTCTGGAATGTAAAATAGAATACAGTGTATAAGGACAGTGAAGAGGACAACTGACTGGATTTTAGTTCTTAGAGTATGGGATATTAAAATTGGACAGAAGCCCCAAATATAGATTCCTCCTGGAAAGGCTGGCAAGTGAAGAAAATTTCTTCATAACTACTGAATATAATTACTATAAAATTGATAAGTGTTGATAATAAAGACACTTTTTGAAACCGAATTATTGGAAAATATTCTAACATTTTGAATTTACCAAAATGTGAAAGAGAGTTTGCTGTATTACCCTTTGTGCAATAACTTCTCATGGCACACAATCAAATTAAAGCTAAGGGTTGAGCTAGTTTTCAACAACTCTAAGACTGAAATGAAAACTCATAGATTGGCTTCATTTAACATCAGATGTGTAGCTTTTGAAATGCTGATGTCTTTTTTTTCAGGTTACATGTTAAAATTGAATGAAGAGGCATTGTCAGCTTTAATGTACATATGCAATAGCAAATGAAAAGCCAGCAGCTGCTGTTGTGGATCACAGTTACCATAGCAATGCATTCCCATAGTTACTTTCAAATTCATTTATAACAGTGGCTTTAGTAAACAAGAATATAAAAGTTGCCAGTAGCATTCAAGTGGTTTCATGTATTACAGATTGTCACTACTTACAATAAACTAACTTCATTAAAAGAAGGACAGTTACCACTGAAGGGACAGGATAAAGGAAATTACAGAGTTGGTTTTCAGTTACTTTTTTCCAACCTAAGTAATTACTTGCAAATTATCACTTGAATCAGTAACATCAGATGCAGGACAACTCAATAAAAGTCCAAGTCAATGTCCAAACAATAATATATTACACTGGATGCAGTCTTACCAAGTTCATAGTTATATAATATAAAAAGAATAAATTTCAGGGGCCCACAATTTCCATGTCATAAAAATTCTGATCAGTATAATATAAAACTTGCAGATTGATCATTGAGAGGTATATAGGAAAAAAAACAACAACCTAAAACCTCCCAGGAGACAAACCTGAAAATCCACATTAAGCAATTATACATTTAAATAAACAGATGTGTCAGATGCCATATAATACCACTTAGAACTAATTGAACAAAACCAAGCTACATGTAAAAGCAGCAAAATTCTGCACTAAAAGAAAAGCTATTATGTGTTTATGGTACAACTATTGTGTGAAGTTCAAAGATGAAACCAAATTTTTGTTTTAATTGAGAGATCTCAACATTTCCCATAGAAACAAATTAATTAGACTCCACATAAGGACATAAATACTGTCACCTTAATCTTACACCAATAAAAAGAATATACTGCATGAAATCAGGATAAAAAGAGATGGTGACTTTAAAGGACAAATATAATGACCATCCTTAACCTGTACTTGAGGATGTGAGGAAAAAGAAAGGAGAACTTGAAAATACTTTTGCAGCTTTTGATATTTAACTTCAGTGCAATAATCAGCAAACGTCCACATCATGATGATAAAGCACATTTTCTAGGATGTTGATTCAGCAAAATAATATGTAATGTTGTTCAGCTGCTCAAAGTCTGTAATACCAAGGCAGCAATTAAAAGGAAGAAGAAAATGAGGAAAAATGCCAGATTACTAAAGGCAAAAATTTTAGAGGCAGTATTTCTGTGTTATGCTGCAGCACATACAGAATGTTATGTGCATGAAATTCAACCCAATTAAAAATTTTATGATTATTTACAAAAAGTGTAATCTTGTTGATTTTATTCCACTTTTGCTTACACTCTAAGCAGGAATTTGTGTTGTACGTAAACAACTAAAACACCAATTTACTGCAAGTTTTTATTAGTTAAAGGATACTCCGTCCCATTTCTCATTTGACAGATTAACCTAACACACCTTTTAAGTGTTACCTTTCCAGAACCACAATACTAATTTAGTTTTATTATCAGTAAGTGATACAACAGAGCAAAATAGATTTTGAGTCTGCAGAAGGTGGAGCACAGAATAGATTGTGTTACAGGCCCTCAGACAACTGCAAACAATGTCTCCTTGGTCTCTTAAGAGGAGTGGACGGATACACCTTCCTGGTTAAAGTGGCAAAGATCCCTGTTTTGGAAGTGGCAAGGTGACTTGGTGATGAAATGTGGGAATGAATGTCTAGGCAATTAAAATAAAAAAAGATACTCCAGACTCTTTTGCAGTATCTGCAAGGATTTTGAGATAGCTATCATTTTGAACAGCTGCTTACTCTGTAGTTTGAAATAAAAGAGCTCAGAGGGAAGTGCCTTAGTAAGCCAGAGTCTGTTATCAGACCTTTCAATAGAGTTGCTGGATTATCTTTTCATTCTAAACTGTTTAAATTGTACGTGGTTGTTTGCTCTTTCATTATGGAGAGAAAAGGCCTGGATGTATTCAAGTCTTCTTTCAAATCAATATACTAGATAATTTAATGTTGTGTAAGACATCCCTGCAGTTGTAGAGTCTGTGATCATCATGAAGCTCCTTGATGTATCTGAAAACAGTGGGAATATAATATGTCCACTTTTATAAAAGCTCTATGCATACCTCCAACATACCATTGTTACGGGAGATGTAAAAATTCCCTGGATGGAAGCAGCAATAATAGGTAATTGTTGGAACGGCACCCCATAGCACACAGCAAACTGAGACCCTGTTGCTGTGCCACTGCCCAGGAGCCCTCTGTAACAAACCTGCTGCACATCAGAACGTGACATCCTGCAACTCCACTCCTGCTCTGTGTTTTCATCCTTGGCACTGGAATCCTTGATGAATTACAGTGTCATATATAATGAAGTCTTCACATGAAAATTACTGTAGTTCATTTTGAAGCTTAGTCAGAAGGTGGCCACTCTAGAAAGACAGGAAATGCATGTATTGTAATGCCTTATTTAGTATATTTTGCATCCCCCTGCACTTTGAAATGGATTGTTCACAACTTCTGCTTTTTAAAAGCTACAAACACATACATCTGTCATTCTTGCAGAACTAAGCATTTTTACTCAATTGCTTCCCTCCTTTGCTTTTACTTACTACTTCAGCCTCGTTTACTCCCCACACTGATTTTATTCTTCTAAACGGCATCAGTTGCATCTTCCTTTCAGTCTCCTTTGTTTCTTTAACAAAATTTTGTAAATCTGTGGAACCGAATTACAGCCACATTGTATAAAAAGCCAGCCTTCATCTTGCTTTATCCCTCACAAACAACCCTGTCTCCAATGAATAGCACTTAAACCAGAAATAGCAGCTTGTATGTAACGCAGAACAAGTTTTCTGATCTGTTTAGAAACTGCAAATTTATTTGTTTATGAATTTTCAGTGTCAAATGCTTTAAGAATGCTAGATTGTTGCTGAAAGAGTATTAAACAATTTAAATGCTTCTTCGTACTTGAAAATTATTTCATCTAGTAAAGATTAAAATATTCTGTTCACATTCAGAAAGATCAAGCTGTTTTCCTATAAATGAGCAAATGAAAAAGCTTGAAAAATAAGAAATGCAGAAAATAAACATTAATCCAATATATTTGTCTATACTTGTATTTGTTAGTGGCTTAATGACTTACAGACTAAATATTGTTAGATGAAAAAACCACTACTAGCATTTGAAGTCCAAATATGTTTGGCTGGTAAATTTGGAGTTTATATCCAGGAAAAAAAAATCAATTAATCTGTCAGGATCGATTATGATTGTTTGAAATATGGCATCAAGCAGTGCATCCCCAAGAGAAAACTTGAGTTAAGGAAGACTATATATATATATATATTTCTTTGTTATGCACTTATTTTTTAGTAACAACAGTGGTTTGTAGAATCGAATTTGCTGATGGGATGATCTGAGCCCACCAGCAGCATTTAACATGGCATGTTGAATCACATATAGTGATAAAATCTCAGTGTAATAAATACTTTAGACTAGAAAAAGACAAACGTATTTCCAATATTCTAGGCACTAAGCACTTAAATTTATGTATCATGCAAATGAAATAATTGGAAATTCTGCAGTCTGCTACACTTCTTGCCCCACTGACCGTGTCCCTGCTGTGTGTTCGGGACTCAGCAGGTAACGTGAAGGTTGTCTTTTGACTCGTGAGCACAGGCTCACTGGAAGAAAAGCAGTCTTGGATGAGCTTAAGACTTTGACCTTGTTTTCCTTCCGAATCTCTTACTCTGTTCAGTGTCAGTTCCAGTATTTCCAGTTCGGGGACACTGTGGGGGCAGCCCGAGCAGCACAGCACGTTCCCCTCGGCTCTGCCCGCGGAGCGGGGATGGGATGAATGCATTTCGGAGGATGAGGTTTCCGCGATAAGACGAGGCAAACCAAACCGGGACCCGGAGACCCCGCCGGGACCCGTGAGGGAGTGAGGGCGGGCGGCGCGCGCTTGCAGCGCTGTGAGGGGCGGGCTGCGGCGGCCGGGCAGGGACACGAAGGGTGACAGGAACCGCCCGGGCAGCACCGCTGGCCCCGAGTAGCCTCAGCCGGCCCGAGGGGAACGGACACACACACAGTCACAACATGGCGCGGCTTCCACCGCCCCGCGCCCCTTCCCCGGGCGGAGCAGCCCCTGCGGGGCGGGGGCTGAGGGGGCGGGGCGGGCGCCACGCCCCTCCCCGTACCCAGNGGCGCGGCTGGGGCGGGCAGCGAGCGCGGCGGAGGGCGGGGGGGGGGCCCGGCGCGGCCCGGGACGATGCTGCGGCTGGGGTCGCTGAAGTTAGGGCGGCTGTACCGCTACGTGAAGCTGGCGGTGCTGGGCAGCCTGGCGGCGGCGCTGGTACTGAACACGCACTCGCTGCTGGCCTCGCTGCAGCGCAACGAGCTGTCGGAGCGGCGCTTCCTGCAGCTCAATAAGTGCCCGGCCTGCTGGGGCACCAGCTGGTGCCGCAAGTTCCTGAACGGGCAGCTGCGGCTGGAGAGCTGGGGCCGCCTGCGCCTGCTGGACTTCTTCAACGTGAAGAACGTGTACTTCGCGCGGTACGGGGAGCCCCGCGAAGGCTCACGCCGCGTCGTGCTGAAGCGCCTGGGCTCGGCGCAGGAGCTCGCCGACATCGACACCAAGATCTGCCGCCGCGCCACCGGCAGGGGCCGCTGCGACCTGCTGCAGGCGCTGCCCGCCACCGAGTTCGCCAGCCTGAACGGCGACGTGCGGCTGCTCACCCCCGGCGCCGTGGAGGGCTGGTCAGACCTGGTGCACTGCCCCTCGCAGCGCCTGCTCGACCGCCTGGTGCGACGCTACGCCGAGACCAAGGACTCGGGCAGTTTCCTGCTGCGCAACCTGAAGGACTCGGAGCGCATGCAGCTCCTCATCACCCTCGCCTTCAACCCCGAGCCGCTGGTGCTGCAGGTAAGCGCTCCCGGCTGTGCCCACCCGCGCTCCCCGGCCCTGCGGGATCGACCCTCGCCTGAAGCTCCGGCCCGGCCGTGGTCCTTCCTGCCGTATGTGCGGGCGAGGGGCCGGGAGCTCCCGAGCGGCTGCTCCGAACGCCCCCGGAACGCGCGAGAGTCTCCCGTTCCTGCCACTGGGCAGGAGGCGTTTCTTTAGCTCACTCAGCCTCATCGTCTCTCGTCCTTCCTTGCTCCCTCAAAAGACTGTGCGTGCTTTGCTCCTCAGGGCTTTAACTCCATCCCCAGCCTTTGTGCTGTGGCTATGCCGTCGGGTGCCGAGCGGCAGCCGCGGTCCCGCAGGAACCGGCGGGGCAGAGCCGTGGGCTGCTGCTCCCTCCTGCCCTTGTGCCTTTCACACGGTTCAGTGTCAGCGTCTCTCACGATAAATATATTCCCAGGCAGCTCTGGGTGGCCGTGATTAATTGCTTGGGGTCTCGTTTGGTCGATAGTGGGTAGAGTTTCTACTGCGATGCTCTTGTGCTTTCCTTGTTAGAACTGACTCATGGGCTTTGTCATGTTCTTAATCGGAACTTTATATAGTTAGTGCTGGTAAAAATTAGAAATAGATATTTGTGGCCTGAAAATAGAGCGAGGAGTAAATGAACAGTGTTCCCTTTTCAGCAGTTACGTATTTTATGTCCTTTAATAAGGAGGACTGGTTATGTGCACAGACCTGAAATTTGTGTTTAACACGTGTAAGTTTTTCGTAGGGAACTTTTAATCTGTAGCACCTCTCAGTTGCTGCTGTTGCATATCGGAGGGCTTTACATTTAGGCTTTTAACACTATCGATGGAACTCCAAGCGTGCCTTTAATATGTAGGTTTGGACTCAGAATTGTTTTGTCTAACTACTTAACTGTCCTTGCCTTTATCCAATGTATGATGAAAAAAATATTTGCAAATATGTTTGAAAACATCGATTCATGATCACTGTTATTAACAGCTGCTGTTTCTCTAGTGAGAGGCCAAGAAATTCTTAAAAAGCAGTGCTGCAGGCTTTACCCTCCAGCAAGTTCCCCTTCTGACTAATTTCTACAAAATGCACTTGTGAACTTAAATAAAAATACGGTTTTGGGTAGCATGTCTTCTGCCCTTCAGCGTCTCCAGGTGCAGCTCTTCAGTTTTGTTTGCAGAGTAAGTTTGCAGTTTGCTTCTCAGCAGACTTTAGGGTACAGTGTGTCTCTTCCGTTTTGCTATGAAGTTGCTCCTGAGCAGTTAGAAAAGAAGCTCCACTTAAGTAAGAAAGTAAAAACTGCTTTGCTTTGCTAAGTATATTTGGAAATTCTTTGAGAATTGATTTGTTTTGGCTGCATTTTATACAACTTAGGTTTCTGGTTTTGAATACTGTTTCCAACGTGCTGAGCACAGACCTGGATGGCCAGAAAACAGGTCTGTGTTTCTTCATAGTTCATGAGGGCAACCTGTTTTTTGCAGACAAAGGATATGGCACACTTGCAGCAATCTGCTGTTACGGGCTGGATCAAAGGCAGTGGGGCAGCACTGGTTGATTAAGAACCTTGATTCCTGTCGGCTTCTTGATGAGCTGTAGATGAGTCCTGAGACGATTAAGCAAATCTGTTGAAGAGAAGAAAACCTTTGGTCATGAACCTGGCGAGTGCTTTGCTTTCCATTTATCTTGGCAGAGGTGCTGCTGAGAGCAGGGAAGGTCAGGCTGGGAAGTGGGGGGAAGTGAGGCAGCCTTTGCCAATGCAGAGTGTGGTGATGTTTGTTGTCCGTCACCTTTTAACCGATCAAAAGTGTTCTGCAGAGTTTTGTAGATTTTGATGAATAAGCATATGTTGGAAAATATTTCTTGGGAACTTCAGGCCAGCTTTGTGTGCTGAAACACTCCTAGTGCACTCTCCAGAAGAGTTTTAATTAACTTTGGTAATGGGTACTGCAGGTCTGAGTACCTTGCCTCAGTTGGGAATGAAATATCTTAAATAGATGAATCTGAATGAACTCTTCCCATTCCATAGCACTTTAGGCTCTACCTGAGAAACATGAAAAAAAAGGGCAATTCTGTGTTATGCAGCTCTTGCAACAGCAAATCTGAGGCACTCTGAGAGGTGAAGTTACTTTCTAGAGCTAATAACTGATTATGAAGAAGATTGATTTTATTTATACATATATGTAAAACATTTTATGGTGTAGTTTCTGCAGTATTGATGAAGGCAGGTATTGCTGTGGGGATGGCACTTGTAGGCTTGTTCTGAAAATCAGCTGCTTCCATGAAAGAAAACCTGCATGATGTCATGTGAAGAATCAGATTTTAATTTAAAATCAATAAATCGGTCAATAAATTGAGGCATTTAACTGATGTCATTTTGTCACCAGAAGACACAAAGAAAAACACTGCTTGATTTTTCCCTGGGCTTTTTATGGAACATGACAGTGACTGTTCGAACACTGTTACTTGTAACAGCTTTGGTTTAGAAGCAGAGATAACATCAAAACTCTCAATGTTCAGTGCATTCAGTTCTGTGTTGTGTAATTGTGTTATAGGAACAGCCAAATGTAAACAGGCACTGAAATTAAAGCTTGATCTTTCGTTTATAATAGAAAATTCACTATAGTCATCTACTAGAGCTAGTAATCTGTAGATTATAAAACTATTGATTAGAGATTGAGATTTTTAGCTTGAAGCCTGTTTGGTGTTGCAAAACTGCTTGTTGTGGCAACTGATTTATGGCTTCTGCTGTAGGAATTTTTCAGGTGAGGCTTTAACTCATAACATGAGACTACTGTTCAGGGATTTGTATCAAAAGTATAATACTACACTGCTTACTATAGGTTACTTACTGTAATCCGAACTCAGCATTTGTGTTTTTTATTGCTTTCTTGTTAACCTTCTCTGTCCACATTTGTTAAATGATTGTGTAGGTGTGCTCAGGGGGAATTCATCCTCTCTTGCCATTTTACTTCATTAAGCAAATGGAAAGACAGCTGCAGTATTATTAGTACAGTTTACTTATTTTTTTGGGTATTAAAATACTAATTTTACTTACGTAGAGTCTTGCTAAAATAGTCACTAATTAAATCCTCTCACACTTTTCGTTTGAATTCACATTTGAATGCAAGAGCCTCTGTGCTTCAGGTTTAACTTCTGATAGTTTGGGTTTTTTTCTTGTCTCTTTCCAGTAGTTGTTTTCTGCAATAAGTGAATGCTTTTTAGTAAAATAAGGTGAGATGTGTAATCAAATTCTGCTACATATAATCCAATATTTCATATGAACATCGCAGCTTATTCAGACAAAAGCAACAACAAAACTTGCTGCTGTTTCCTTCAACTCTTTCAATGAAAAATACATTTTTAAACAGGAATTACCTGTGGAATAGGATATGTGCATGGCATTTGATTCATAACTGAGTATCATGACTGTGTGTGTCAAATGCTTGGAAAGATAGATTGGCCAAATTTGCCTTGGGAAGAAGTACCAAAATTTAGAAAATGAATTGGTTACAGACTTAGGTCAGTGTGACTATTGACTCTTTGCAGAATTCGTAGAACCAGAGTGTGGATGTGAGTAGATTTATCCTTGTCCTGTGATTATTTTTTTTTTTTTTGTATACCACCGGGGTTCTAGTTTGTCTTGTAAAATAGCTGTAGTGGAGAAACTTTCTTAATTTTTTAAAGTAGTGGTGTCTGTTTAAATAGTGGATGTTATTCAGCTTTATGAAGTAACATGATTAATTTTCATCCATATTGGCAAGTAGGAACAGAAGCTTACAGTTAATAGAACAAAAACATGTGCTGCTGCCTATTGTTAATTTCTGTAGAGGCTGAAACTGTTGTACAGTCTTTGACTCTTACAGAAATTTTCTCTAGACATGGCTCTTATTTTTCATGGAGCTCTAGCACTGATCTTTGTCAGTCTCCAGGTTTCCTATTTGGAGCCGTTGTGGCTGTTTCTTACAATTTTTGAGCTCCTGTCATTGTGCCAACATAGCTGCCGTGCTGTAGGACATGGTGCAACCACTCATTGTCCAACACATTTTGCCACTGGCAAAGTTTTAAATTTTGTACTTAAACACAAAAAACTCAACACTGCCCCAAATCCAAGATAAAGCAGAGAATTCCTTGTTCTAGTAGATAGGGAAACTACAATGTAACTCAACACTTCCCAAATAAGAAATTGTTTCTGTGACTTTTAGTAAAGTGCTTGTGTTTATCCTAAGATCTTATGGTTAGCTAAAAAGAGAGTTTACACGTGTCTTGGCAAACCTGAGGCACAGCTTCTATAAATTGTTGTGGAAAAAGAGCACCTAGAGCTGATCTTGCGACATTCGGCTTTGTGCTGGCTGTGATGTTGGTGTACAGCATTGCCAGGTGCCATATGGAAATGTTGGTGCATTTGCCTTGATTTCAGAGTGTTGTGGTTTAGCCCCAGACAGCAGCTCAGCCCCAGCAGCCACTTGCTTCCCGCTGTCACAGTGGGATGTGGACAGAATTGGAAGAGTGAGAGTGAGAACTTGTGGGCTGAGATAAAGACAGTTTAATAAGTAAAGCAAAGGTCATCTGCACAAGCAGAGCCAAACAAGGGATTCATTCCCCACTTCCCATGGGCAGGCAGGCAGCCATCCCCAGGGAAGCAGAGCTCCCTCACCCTCAGTGGTGTCCTGGGAAGACAAACACCGTCACTATGAATGTCCCCCACCTTCCTTCTCCTTCTCCAGCTTCACACGTTGATCATGACCCCAAATGGAATGGAACATCCCTTGGGTCAGGGGGGATCACCTGTCCTGGCTGTGCCCCCTCCCAGCCCCCTTGCTGGTGGGGTGAGGAGCAGAAAAGGCCTTGGCTCTGTGTAACCCCTGCTCAGCTGAGACATCCCTGAATGATCAGTGTTGTTTCCAGCACAAATCCTAAACACAGCCCCACACCAGCTACTATGGAAAAAATTAATTTGGTCTCTGGCAAAACCAGCATACAAAGCAAACTTAAAATTTGCACAAATACTTTATTATTAAAATAAAATGCTTGCATGTACTGAAGATTTTTTTCAAACTGTAACAGGTATCTGTCAGTTAAATCCAACATGCATTAATATAACTTTGTCTGGAGCTGTAGCTTTTAAAAACCTTTTTAAATGAAGATTTTTCAAAGAATGATGGTATCTTGTATGTACATTAAAAGTCCCAAGGACTTTTATTTTTCTGACTCTAAGAAAAATGCCAATACCTATGTGCCAAATAGCAGCATTTCTGCATTTTTAATAGATTGTGTAAATCATGGCCCCTCCCTCAGATAGGTTTTTACCTTTCTAAATGCATAAGCTTAATGAATTAATTCTTCTCACAACTTCTGATCATTCTTACTCCTCGTGGGGAAAAAGCAAACCAAAACAAACAAAATCAAACAGCTGTATTTCCATTCCCAGTATAATTACTCTGCATGAACAGTCTGTTGCCATATAACCTAAAATTCTTCTGGTTTCTCTTTATGCCATCACTTGGCTTTCTGTTTACTTTTGTTACAGGAAGAACAATATTTGACATCTGGTAAACATATATTAAAACATTAACTGTGATCGATTTGAAACAATTTCTTGCACTGAATTCACTCAAAGTAGCAATTTAGCCAAATGCTCCACAGAATCTTTTTGCTTATCTGTGCATAACTGAGTAAGAAGTAAATAGGCAAATATTCTTGAAGTTTCTATTTTCTACTTTTTTATCATGCACACTGTTCTAGTCTTAGGTTATTTTCTGTAGTTCTATTCCAAATACATTGGTAGAATGCAGAATGCCAATTCAGTTTTAATACTTGGTACCTTTTTTAAATTGTCTTCATTTCTCAATTTGATGTTTCTAATTCATAATTTTGATCCCAAGTAGTGGATTAAAGGCAGTTGTCTTCACTACATGACATTGAGTGGACTTGTATTAAAGTCCTGGCTCATACAGGTACTGGTATTTTGATATACTGAATTTTCATTGTGCACATTTTTAAAAGAAATGAAAAAATGTTCTTGGTTGAATTAAAATTGAGTGGCCTCATGTTAAAAGCATATTCCACTGATTTGGTTCTATTGAAAACTGAAGAACCATTTTTTTGTAGTGACACATGGCTACACATATTAGGCCAGAACTGGCTTAATACTTGTCATGTCTACTATTTCCTATTTAATTACATTCCTTAAATTATCCATACTATTTTCATCCTTTCTGGTGAAACTTTCCTGGAGTGAAGACATGTAAGTAAAGTTTAAAGGATATTTAAAGTAATCTAGAAATTCTTGAGGTTGTTGTGGAGAATGTATTGTGATGAATGGCTGGCTGACTTTAGAGGCTGCTGGGAAATCACTGTACAGACTTAAATAGAAATCCTCCTGAGAAATTGGAACTGTTGCAATTTTCAGTAGCACAGAAAAACCTTTTTAGCCCACATTTGAAACTTTGTAATACCAGTGTTGTTCTAGTATATCTGATGTGTGGGGGGACCCGTGTTTTACTTCCTGAATTAAGTAGCTGAAGCTTTGTTTTAATCTCTAATTCTGCAAAGTTAACTTTCAAAAATAAGAGTAGGCCATCTCTGCTAGGACTTTATAGTGGTGTATTCCAGACTTATAAATGGGACGTATATACACCCTAATCTGAACAAACTTTCATGAACTGTAAACTAATTTGAACAGCTGACAACCAATAATGACATTAAATATGCTTTACTATGGTTCTCAGGTTTAATCTTTATCCATTAATTTGTTTGGAAAAATGCCATACCTCTGCTGGCATTGTGAAATGTAACTTCTACAGTTCAAGTGTTCAACTTAATTGAGCATCAACTAATTCTGAGTATTTTGAGTTTGTTATGTATTTTTGTCCTGTAGTGTGTCAATTAAGCCTGGTATGTACCTCTCGTTGGCATGAATTGTATGGAGGAGCTGGTTGAAATGTAATCAAACTGAACAAAAGTCAAATAAGTGAAAGAAGCATAGTTTCAATGAGAACACTAATATTTGCAGTACTCAGTGAAATTGACTCTTGACTCTGTGTGTGGGCTATATGTGAATAACTTCTGTGGGAGTTGTAGGTAAATGTCAAATGGTTTGGGGTACAGATGAGGATTACATGGTTTTCATTATATTCACTACATTCAGAAATACATTTGAATGCATATGTTTCAGAATGCAGATTGATTCCTGACAGAAGGAGGCATCATTGTTTAGACCATGATTTTTAACCTTTGATGTGAAAAGCCTCATTGTAAAATTTGCTCTCCAGCTCTTCGCGGTTCCAGAACTTTACTTATTTGCCTTGGTGACTAATACAAGTGCTACTTTTGTTTACACTGCAGAATCAACAGCCTCTGAGAGAGAACTTTTCTTTTGAGGAACAGCATATTATTTAAATTCTGCTTCCATGCCAGTTTGGGCAAACACAGTTCAGGAGGATGATTTTGGTGGGGGCATCAGGAAGAGTATAATTTTGTCATGAAGTTCTTCAGGGTCATAAGGAGAGAAGTTCCTGCTTTGCTTTGCATGTATTTTTTTTTTAATTTCATTGTTATAAGGTGTAGCTCTTTCTTTGGGTGGGTTTTGTGTTTGCTTTTTTGTTTTCTGGATGGGAACTCACTTTATGCAGACATCAGAAGTCTTCTAGAACAGTTTAGAAATGAAAATAATGGTTTTTTTAATGGTACAGTGGAACAGTGGCTCAAAGATGTCAGTTGTTACTTAAACTGGTTTTGCTTTTCTTGATCTGAATTATTAGGTTGAATTGTATGCTTGATTATGAGAAACTAATTTCTTTTAAGTGTTTAATTCAAAGGAGATTTGTGCTACTGCAGATTACAATAGGCCTTATCAGCTTCAAGCTGGTGGATGTTCACTGCCTGATCTAACTCACAGCTCTGAACAAAAACCACTGGCACATTTGTGTATACAGATGGAAGTGAGGAAGGCAAATGCATTGATAGTGTGTTTTGTGCTTCAATGGAGTGATAAGTTCACTCTAAGTCTTAATATTTATTCTGAGGCTACTGTATTTTTTAAAAGACATAAATGCACTCTTATTGTTTCAATAACAACATGCCCATTGTCCCTTTGACAGGGTTTGTTTAGGATTTTAAGTCTCGCTTAGAGAGAGATCTTAAAGTTACACTTCAGGGCAACTAAAATACGTGTTTTGATTGTGACACTGACAATGAAGGTAGCAGTAATTTTTGTCATCTTTTCTGTTTTCCATCTTTCTATTAGAAGATTGTACATATTTCTCTGAATAGGGAGAGGTAACTTTAATGAGGGGAAACTTGCTAAGCTACCTTAGTTTTTTTGCAGGCATTGGTTGTCTGTGGTTTCTGTGGCATTTATGTGCACGTCTGCAGATAAAATGGGAGTGGGTGCATCAGAATCAGCTTTTTTTTGTCAGAAAGCTGTTTCTGGGTTTGAACAAGAACTTAGTTTTTAGATCTTCAAATAGCCCATCAAGTACAAAATTATCTAATTAAATATTTATACTACTAATAATTTGAGAACTGAAATAAAATCTGAAATAATGTTGTGCATTACTCCACAGAAATCAGATTTTTGGCAGTTATCTACTGAGCTTTTTTGTTTCCTAAATGCAAGTTGTTAATGGAAAACATGTTTATTAACCATAGAAATTCGTGTTCATGTGTTTGTGGCTTTCAAAGTTTTAATACATGAAGAAAAAAAATCCTCATGTTAAGTTAGCATCAGTTTGCTTTTAAAAAGCTGCTTTCAAAATAGAATAGTACAAAAGTTACAAATCGCAGCTTGCAAAGACGAGGTCTGCACTTCAATTAATATTCTTGTCAAATTCACCAAGTGAATATAAAAACTGCTGAATGGAGCACTTCTACATATTTTTATCCTCTTCTTCGGCTGCTGACTTGGGTAATGAAGTGTGGATGTGGCTGTTACATGCCAGTTGGAAAAGAGCCAAAGCAGAGATGTTGTTTGTACATGTGCAGATGTTGGCAGGATTCCCTGCACTCCTGTTGTCAAAAGATCTTTGTATTGCCACAGTGTTATAAATATATCTGTGTTACAGCATGGCACACAGATATTGTGCTGGTAATGTGAAGGATGTTCACTTCTGAATAAACCAAACTGCTCATAGAATTTCTTGTATGACATAAAATTTGTTGCACACGGTGCAGAAAGCATAATAGATGTGTTTTGAAGATCAGTACTTTGAAAATCCGTTTAATCCATTACATAAATCCCAGCTGCTGCTGGAAAGGAAAAGTCCTCTTACCTCTTTCCCTCGTCTGCACCTGCATGTTCAGGTCTTCTCCCTTCCTTTACCAGTAGAGTCCTATCATGATGTGGTGATATGATTATGTGGGTCAGGCTACTGGTCCAATGGAACACCAGCTTGGCAAGTCCCCGCTGCCTTGCTTTCCAAATGATGGGAAGGAGGGGATTGAAATGAGTGTGCTGGATGGGCTGGGACAGATGGACACCTTTGCTTCCAGTGATAGCACATCCTTTGCCAGATACAACTGTTAGTGATTGAATTTGTGTTTGGAAAGGGAAGCAAAGTCATAAGCAGGGTAGGATTGGAACATAGAAAAGGAGAAGCGTAGAAAAGAAAAAGAGTGGGGTGGTCTAAAGTCAAATAAAAATATTTGGGCATCATTGAATTTAATGCTGATAAAATGCAGCAATATGAAAACTTTAAGCACTTGGTGAAATTGGTTAAACCTGTGTTTATCAGAAAATGTAATCAGATATATTTACTTAATTTAAGATATGAGTTTATATGATATGTGTAAAGTAGCTGGAGTTTGCTTCTATGTGTGAAGTAGCATGTTCCTTTGTAAACAACTAATTTAATTTGATAGCAGCCATTTGCTTCTTGCTTTGTTTTGATCCAGGAATACAGTGATGGAATACTGAATACAGTGATGATAAATGAGCATGAAATATCACTTTGGTGACAGTTATTAACGCTACAGTCGTGCTTTCATTGTATTGGTCTGTTTAGAATAAATAAGGAACCCTGAACTCACACACACACTTCAGTTGTTGGAAAGCTATTTTTCTAACCATGAAACAAGCAAAAAAATACCCAAGAAACCCTGTTAAATGTGGAATATATCACTTACCTTGTCCTGAACTGATGGATATTTGGCTGTACCTTCATAAATTGCTCTGAAGCCTGCAGGTGAACAAGCCTGGAGACTGGATAATGTCGTCCCTATTGTGTAGTAGACTGTTAGTGAGAGAGATTTAGTTCTGCTCAGTTATATGGTATCACAGCTTGAAAATGTCATACTGGTCTCAAACCTGTCAAATTAGTTCTGTATTATTCTCAGGTTTTATCACAACATGATTCACTCATATCAGATGATAATAATTGAGTTGAAATTCAGACATGTAGAAACCCCAAAAACTTTGAACCTCTTCAGTTGTTAACATGGCTCTGATGTCCTTTGGACCAACTAAGAAATATTGTTCTTTGAAGTAGTAAACATGGTTACTTACCCAGAAATTATCTTCTATGCTATGCCACTTTAGAGAGCAGCTTAATGGCCTTTGCCATAAAAATGGCAAACTATGTCAATTATATGTATTGACTATGATTTTAATTTCTTTACCTGTCCTTTGTAGACAAGATTTATGTTAGACACCTCTTCTCTGATTGGTCTTGTAGTTCAGATCTGTCCTTCATCATATGTTTCCTCCCAGTGTCTCTTCTCCCTCTTTGCCAAGGATGTTTTCTGTAAGCATTTATTCCTATTCTGTGATTTGGAGGGTACCTTTTAAATGCTTGTCTGTCATATTGAAGTCTTAGGACACATTCAACACAATTGAAGTAGAAAAAAAATATGCTGGTCTGTTGTCGGTTGTTTTGTAATTGCTTGTAGTATGTTATTAAAATTCAGTCTCTTATATTAACTTCCAGGAAAGCTACTGTTGGAGACAATGTTTTTTATCGAAAGTAAAATCTGTGTGGCTGTGTGTAATAAACACACATAGTATGTATGTAGCAATTAATCACAAGGTAGACTGTTGAGGTGGACTAGAAACGTAAGATACCCTAAGGTTGCTCTTGTACTTTAATCTATTCTTTAATCCTTTCTGTGAAAGATCTTAAGTGACAAGATCTTCAAAGGAATCCAGTCAAATGGGAAAAATGGAAGAGGCAGTGCTGGAGAGAAAGAGGTGCCTCTTCATAAAGCTTTTTCCTTTAGGTTATTGAAAGAATTGGTTTTAACTTTGCATCCGGTATTTTTAATTGTCTTGGTGGGGAGAATACTTGCATTACTACAACAGATGTGTAATAAAACACCAAGAGAAAAAGATGCTTGGTGGAATTGTGTATTTGAATATATATGTGTGCATGTGTATAGAATATGAAAAGCTAGATATGAGTTGTGTATTAGGTCTTTCAACTCTATATTGGTCCAGGAAGGCTTCTTGCTCACATAAGTATATTTTGTTGTTTTTGTTTTCCCTTCAAAACATAGAAACATATGGAAATACAGTGTTGATGGGTATTTATAGGTTTCTCTTCTAAATTTTACTGAAAAGGCCTTTAAAAATCTAGGCTGTTTTGTATTAATTAAAATTTTAAACAATTTTTTTACAGAGTTTTCCATCTGATGAGGGTTGGCCATTCGCAAAGTACTTGGGAGCATGTGGAAGAATGGTGGCTGTCAACTACGTTGGGGAAGAGCTGTGGAGTTACTTTAATGCACCGTGGGAGAAACGAGTGGATCTGGCTTGGCAATTAATGGAAATAGCTGAGCAGCTGACAAATAATGACTTTGAATTTGCACTCTACCTCCTTGATGTCAGCTTTGACAACTTTGCAGTTGGACCAAGAGATGGGAAAGTTATCATTGTAGATGCTGAAAACGTTCTGGTAGCAGACAAAAGGTTAATCAGGCAGAGTAAGTGTCTTCTTTCTCTCCCCTTGCCCAGTGTGTCTCACTTCCATCTCTGCAAACACAGTATTAGTGTGCATAGCTGCGAAATACCTATTTTGTTGGCTTTACAAATAGACTACTCATTAACAGACTAATTAGCTTTCTTCTGGAAACCTTTTTAGTTCTTCTTTCTTCTTCAATTAGACTACTAATTAACTTGACCAATTAGTTCAACTTCATGAAGTGTTGAACATACCTGGACATGATTTACATATACTTTTAAGCTCTGTGAACCTGCTTAAATGGAGAAATGGGAGTGGGAAGAGAGAGTGTGGATTCGTACATATGGATGCACAGATAGACAGAAAAGCTGCCAGGGTGTCTTGTCTACCTTAGTTAAAAGAGATGTCTTTTCCAGACATCTGTGTAAGGGTGGAAGTCTTGGCATCCTGTTTTCTGTGAATAGCAAGGCAGTGTTAGTGGCCACTTTGCTTTAATTCCATACCTGTTCTGCTTGGTACCCTGTAGTAATGGACCTGAAGGAATGGGTAATTTTAATGCTGTTTCCAAAGGGGAGTAGAGAAAATTAATTCATTCATCTTTCTTTCAGCTTTAAAACCTTAAAGCAGTGTCAGCAGGATGGCAAAGTGGCATTACATAGGCTGATACTTCTTTTGAGCTTATAAGGAAAGTGTTACAGATGTGAGGGCTGGAGACATGGAATATGAAACTCTGGATTCTGCGGGAGACATTGAACATGAAACCCTGGGTTCTGCAGAAGTTCATGGCAACAGGCCAAGTGATTCCAGTCTGCTTTGGGTTGAATAGATTTTTAAGTTTTTCCTTTAGACTTCATATGTTGTGCTGCAGAATTAACTTTGACTGTTTTCTATCCACATACTTTCCTCCAAGGAAGTGTGTTTTGGGGTTGTTTGTTTGTTGTTTTTATTAGATTTATTAAACATCCTCAAGGAACTTAGATTAAAACTATGAGCCTACAAAGAAGACTTTTTAATGTATTGGATATTCAGTGCATTTACTTTAGAACTCTTACTTTCTTCTTTTTTCCCACCCTCTTAAAATAGCATTACTGACTTTTGAAGCATGTCTGAATTGCTTAGTCACGAAGGTGACCAAATGAACTTGGAAGAAGTTGATGTGTACATGGAATAGGAGCAAGTATCTTCTTATAGAAGCTGAATGCTGAAACTGTCACAGTTCCATCTGTTGTCTGTAGTCTCAGACTAATTTGTCTCTAACAAGGATTTTGCCGTATGACTTTGGTGGAACAATTAAGAACACAGAAAACAAATGAGGACGTGGGAAAGATCTTAGTCTCTCTATAAACTTGACATTTAATACTGATTTTATTAATCTTTTCAAAGTTTTATTAAACAGTCTCTGTCCACAATCATTCATCATGCCTATTTAGCTATTTGAATAAGTGTATTCTGTTCAGTTCTGTACAGTAATATTTAATGTACTCTCTGTGGGATATCATATTTGGGTTTGCTGAAGTCCTTTTTCCCATTCTCTTTTGCTGGCCTTTTTTTTTTTAACTTGGAATTTGCTGTTGTTTTTATAAGTTGTACATCATGTGTTTACAGTTTTAGCAGTTTTCCTTTAGTATGTTTTTTTAATTAGACTGGCTGTATTGTGCCATGAATGAGAGGACCAATAGTCATCTCAGAGACCAACAAGCACAGATTAAATTTTGTTTGTACCTCACACTGCAAAGAGATCTGCAAAACTGTGAGACTCCATGCCAAGGATCTCTTCTCAAAGCTGGCGCTAGTGTAGAAACTTAATACGAAAGTTTTCTAACAAAAAGTAGTGAGAGCTCAGGAGGTCTCACATAGTAACCTTTTACATATTATTAGTGTTTAAAATATTTTATGTAAATCAGGTTTTAACTTAAAGCTTTGATAAGGACACTAAGTTTGCTAACTTTTTATGCATATTAAAGAAGGGTTTATACATATATGTAAATGCCATTTGCCTTGTTGAATGTTTTTTACTTTTTCAAAGATGATAAATAAGGCATCTGTTTTTTTATATGTATTTCTTGCTTAATGCCATGTCTACAGTAAATAGAAGATAAAGTTTCAGAAATTTATGGCAATTCCTTTGCAATGTTTTTTTAGGCTTTGGTAGATGACTTGGCAGCATTAGTTCCCAGGGCAACTGGAGAAACCAGATCTATGTTGCTAAAATAAATCATGTTGCTTGTTTTTGTTTCTCTCAACTTTGACTGTGGTTCATTCTCTTCTACTTGCTTATGCTACATTTTTTCCTCTGGCTATGTGTGAATGTAGATTTCAAGTGTTTACAGTACTGCTTTTTTTTTGCTTCCCTCTCTTTGCTGTCTATTTTACCATCTTTCTTTCTTCCTCATATTTTTTATATTGCCAGGACCATTTCAGCAGAAGGATTCATCAGACTGTCAGGTGCAGTTTTGGACTAGAACATTTAAGAGTTTATCTAAACAAAATTGATTTATAGTTTCAATATTACCAGTTTGCTGTATGTTGAACTTCTGATTGTATTCACACAGACATATGTTCTTTCTTCCTCTCACTTTTTTTACCATCTCCTTATATTTCACAGACAAACCTGAAAACTGGGATGTGTGGTATGAAAGCAAGTTCGATGACTGTGATAAAGAGGCTTGTCTGTCCTTCTCGAAGGAGATCCTTTGTGCTCGTGTCACTGTGGACCACAACTATTACGCCATATGTCAGAACCTTTTATCAAGACATGCCACGTGGCGTGGCACCTCGGGAGGGCTGCTGCATGACCCCCCAGCTGAGATTGCCAAAGACGGCCGCCTGGAGGCCTTGCTGGATGAGTGTGCCAACCCAAAGAAACGCTACGGTCGATTCCAAGCCGCGAAGGAACTGCGGGAGTACCTTGCACAGCTGAGTAACAACGTGAGGTAGTCCACAGGGAAACTCTTTTGCAACACTTGCTAAAACACTATTGCAAAGACACATGGAAAATGAAGTTTTGGACTTGTGTATTAAAAAGAATAAAACCCCCCTAGTTTATCAGTTTTCTAAATACCGTAAAAGTAGAATTTTATGGTGTTATAATGCTCCTTTGCAAACAGTTAAGGTACTTACTGAATTAAAACTTGAGCTACTATTGACTGTCCTCCCTAACTGTTGATAAGGGAGTAGGTCACAAAAGACTGTGATAGCTTTGTTGACAGCTTGGGTGTCAAAGGGTACTTTATAAAAAACTGCATTAGTGTCACAGTTTTGTGAAGCTGATGTTCTTACTTGGAAAGTCAAGTTAGACTGGTGGCCTGTTTTAAAGGCCTTTTTCCTGAAATCATTGTCTCATTTTTGTGTTTGTTTAAACACCTTGAAGTGGCATTTACATCCAGGTAAATCTAGCTGTCTGCATTGTTTCAAATGGAACAAGCTTTCATGTTAATGCTGTGCAGAACATTCCTACTGTGAGTGCAGGATTCCCATGTTTACTGTCTAATTTTAGGGGGTTTTACACTGTATTTTACTATACTTAGACATTGTGGTTTATTTTTTTAAAAAAATAATCATCAAATGTCACTTGAACTAACATTCACTTAATGTCTTCTGTAGTTCTGCCATTGGAAATACCAACTATTGTACAAAACCGACCCTTCATGCCAGTATATACACATGACTGTTTAGCAGGAAATCATGGTATGAGCAAACTTATTTTTAACAGAGGTGATTGGAAAATTGGAGAGACGCTACAATAAAGAGATCTGTATTAATTTATATTGGTGATAGAAGCTTGACTAAAACAAAAAATTCACTAACCCAGTGTAGCGAAGCATAAACCAAAGAAAAATGGTTGTGTTTATTAGTTTCTAAACAAATAGTGAAGAAAAAAAGCTATACTGTAGTGAAGTTAATAATTTTCAAAATTCAGATTTCAGAGGTCCTTTGTTACTCTTTGAAGAACTTGTAAAACTGCATTTACGCTAGAAGAAAACCCTAGTTTGAATAATAGTGTCAAGAAGGTGTACAGATCATTCTCAATTCTGTTGAATTCAGATGTAATGGAATTTACTGAATATCATCTTTTGGTTTGCCAGTAAGCTGTACTCACTCTAGGTACCTTTCCTTGAACTAAGTTTGACTATTCCCAGTGCAGTTAAAATTGACTTGTTGAGGTTTGTGTAAATATGGAGTTGTTCTCATAAATTATAGTTTTTATAAAAACCTCAGTTACTGCTACAAGAACTCACTTCAAAACTTGCTCCTCAGTTTTTGGTTTTTCCTTTTTTTTTTTTTTTTAACAACATTTTCCTGAAGTCTTACTCATACAAAGACACTATTAGGAAATATATGCATATTACTTCTTGTAACAGTAATGAAGGAAACTACTATTTCTTAAATGCATGTATAAAACAGTGTTTTGTACAAGCTAAACAGAATTCTGAGCAAGGTGGAGTGTGCTGCTTTAAAAAGCAGAGTTAGGATGCCTCTTTTCCTCATCAAAAGACTGATGAAAATTCTTGCTGCAAGTGCAGGGTGAGGAAAATGGCAAACTCATTGACCATCCCTTCTTTCTCAGAGCTCAAACTGGAACCATACAGAGATGCAGAGTGCTTTTTGGTTTCTTAGGTTGCTATATTTTGAGGACATGGTTTAATGGTGAACATAGTGATGCTGCTGTGGTGATGGCTTGACTTGTTGGAAAAGACCTTTAAGATCTTTAATGAATCTATGATTAAGGATGTTTTAGAATTGGAATTTCTCACTCTAAGTCATCATTGCCTCTGTAGTCCTACTTTGCTCCCAGTCCACTGTCTTGTTTTCTGATGCTGAAATGTCCAGTGCAGCTTTTAATTCCTCTCCTCCTTTAAACAGTTTTACACAAGCTGGCAGAGCAGGTTCATGTTATTATTCTTCATAAAATACACTTAAATAAATAGACTAAGCCTCAGACTGGGTACTACTATCCTACTATAAAAGCCTTGATTTACCACTACAGTTGATTTTTAAACATCTACCACATTTCCCAAGGAGGGAGTGGAGTATGATTGTTAAAGCTGTGAAAGAAACAAACACTGCCAGTTGTGGTTACAACTTGAGACAGTCCTGTAACAGTAAGAATGTTCTTTTAGATTTTCTTTGGGGTTTAGTTCCTCCAAAAATAGGTTACTAAAGCTGATTATAAAAGGAATTTGGAACTTTAAAAGAAGCCAAACCAAAAAACAAACAAAGAACACCAACAAAAACCCCTGCTACAACAAAAACACTACAGGGAAAACATTGTGGAGAGCAATAAATCTTGTTCCGTTTGCACCTGTCAGATATTTATTGTACAATAACAATTTATATTTTTAGTCATTGCCCATTATTATTGATGAACATGGTGAAATATTTTTGAATGAGATGCTTGGGGTTTGTATGTGCATTAAAACCGTCCTTTTGTACTGTAAGTAACTGTTTGTTTGGAATATTTTATCAAAGCTGTCTCCCTGTGCCTTTATATTACGAGAAAGTTGTTTCTGCAACTTCTAATGATATTAATAAAGAATACTTTAAGAACATCATCTCCGATACTCTTTTTCAGATTGGTAAGTCTTTTAGGATGGGCTTAATCTAGGATGCATTGAAATACACATAGAACCATAGAACTAGTTTTTGTAGTGTTCCATAATTGCAACATCATCAGAAGTGCCCAACAGGAACCTGTTTTCCTCCACTCCTTTCTAGTAGACTGTTTGATCCAAATTATGAATGATGTGTCAGGAATTTTTTTGCAGGCAATTCTTGCAGGCAAAAGCCTTTGGGGGTCTGACTTGTAGTGTTCACTGCACTAACAAGCTTTTGCTGGATGCAGAGCTTGCCTGTGGCTGTTGGATTTCTTTGCAGAGTGGACAGGTGGTGTCAGAGCAATGAAAGGGTCTTGTTTTGGCAGCAGATGGGTCTCTTGTTGCCATGCTGGAAGTATGAGAATGTACCTGTTTTGTGTGGTTGGAAATCTAAAAAAATTTTAAGGGCATTAGTAATAAACATTGTCTGGGAATAACGAATTGCGTGTTCAGGTCAGAGAAGGAAAGTTCTGACTTTAAAAGGAAAGATGTCTAAGGCTGTTTTTTATATTTGGTGAGTTAACTCTGGTCTTCTGAGAACAGTGCTGTGAGAGCAGGATGTGCTTCAAAGCATAACAGGCGGCTTAATGTACAACTTCTGTTAGGAGAGGAAGAGCTCTTTCTTGGGGGGGTGTATGAGTCAAACAGACTTAATACACATTGGTCTATTCTGAACATGAATTTTTTCTAAATGCTTAACTTTTGCTACATCTTCTATCTTTTGATATTAATGGAGGCTTAGTGCATCCCTTGAATGTGCTCTTGGCATAATGCCCTGTATTGTTTTAAAGAAATTACATTTATATTATATTTTTATTTTGTGCTTTTTTTTTTCCCCATTCAAAAGTAGTTCTGAAACTCCTCAAAATAGTTGAGCAGCTGATTTCATTGCTGCCGACCATTAATGCAGTTTAATTTTGACTTGAAACTTCTTAGTTTCTTTTGTTTTCAGGCTGGAGTAGGAATGTTTGATTTTCTGTAAAACATAGCAATTCTCAGTGTGCAGCAATGTCCCCTGGACCTAGAAGGTATTTTTCCCTTACAAGAAAATGGAGATTTTTTTTTGTGGGGATTTTTGGCAGTTTCACATAATAAAAATATTGCTTACTGTTGTAAATGAACTTGCATTTTTCCCATGGGAAGATGGGACTACCTCTGTCTGGAGAGGGCATTGAAACATAAGGATCAGAATGCCGAGGTAAAAAAAAATTGAGGTTGTTGCTAAAGAATTGAATAAAGGGAAACTTGTTGACTTCTGTGTCTTAGAGTAGAAAATTAGTATACCAATAATGAGCCTGATTATTTCACTACTTCTAGAATATCAGGAGCAGTCCTAATTGCTTATTTAGTTTACACTCATTTGAGAAACTATATGTGGAGATGTTTGAGCTGAGCATACTTGTGCTTGTTCTCCTAAGGGTAAATTTCGAGCCCTGGCAGAAAGCTGATATAGTTGTCATCAACTTTTCAGAGTTACTCTCTTCTTTATCAACAGCCATCACACTTAGTGGAGGATATTTGTGAGTTAAGTTGACAAAATTACAGGAATGTGGCAAAGTGAAACAAATATTTTAGGTTTTAGTTTCTTGAATCTCATTCCTGCTTCTTATCTAGTTCTGATAGGAATCAGTGTATTTTAAGAAAAAAATCTCAATTTGCTTACTGTTTTCAAAAAGCACCTGGCAGCTGTCAATTTGTTTTACAGGAAGCTAAGACTTGACAAAGGATGGAAAAACATGTTCCTTTCTCAGAACATCTGCTTACATTCTTTGCCTTAGGTGCTGTTGATTGTGTTTATTTTTGTTGTTGGTGATGTTTTGTTTAAAAACTTCTTCCATTACAAAGGAGGAGAACTTGACAGGGAGGATAAAACCAGTGTAACAGCTTTCTCTTCAGCTGTTTGCCTTCCCCCCCTCAGCTGTGCATACTGATACACTTCTTCCCAATCTCTTTTGTAGATACTGTCAGCTAGTCCAGTACAATACTTTCCTAATTATTTTTCTAATCTGTTGAACTAAGTACTTTCTAAGTATTCCCCCAAAGGTATTATACAAAATTTTATATTAGAATTTCATTAACAAACTTTCTTAGAAGAGGTGGTATTTGTCTCTGCCAAATAGTAAAATTATGAATACATGTTATTAAATTATGCTTCTCTTTGATCTTTACATGTCCTGTTTATTTTCAGTATAATTCAGCACTATCGTAGTATAAAACTGAATTTGCTTTCTGCTAAAATAGTCTTTTTTTCTTAATAATTAATTGGCAATTGAAAGGAAAATATTTGCTGTTCCTTTCAGGATGATGAGGTTTGGGTAAAATGAAACTGGCTAATGGAAGTATGGTGGTGGTCACTGTTTGAAATGTGAAAACACTATGGAAGTACAGATCAATCCTTAGTGTTATGTGGCCTATAGCAGCTGTGATGTACAGCTGTCCCAGGACCAGCTGTGGATACAGCTGTCTGAATTTATAAAGGTTTATCATGTATGTGTCTGCATTATCCAGGTACTTTAGCAGGACATACCGTGGGAAAGAAACAAAACCTGAGGAGTTCGGTCCCCTGAGCATGGCCTCTGTTTCCCTGGCACTGCTCTCTGCTCCCTCAGGGTTCTGGCTGTCCTGCAGAGTTGTTCAGTAGGGGCAGCTCAGGAATCTGTAGTGTTGGTGCCAAAGCCTCCACATCTTCAGTGTGTATGTGTCTGAGATCTGCTTCAGCCTAAAGAGGGACTTGTCTCCTCAACTGAATGTCTTCAGTATGTTTATCCTTAATTACTAGTTTGTATTTACATGTATCTGTTAGGGCTTGGAAGACACTTGGTGTGCATGTAGGCAATTGCTTCTGGCTTAGTTTTCTCTGGAAGGAACCTGATTCATGTGCATCTGCACTGCTCTTCAACCAAGCCAACACCTGGAAGGGGGAATATGATTGAAAGCTTCATTTCAAATCTGCCTTACTTTTCCCAGATGTGATTAATGTAAACCCAGACTCTTATAGCTAAATGTGGTTTTCACTGGGCAGAATGAGGACCCTGCATGGGCTGAGCTTCCCCTGAGTTAAGCTTATATATAATTTATCTGCTAGTTTTTGCTAATGTCATATTCACATTTTATTTATATATACAAATGTATATATGTGTATACACAATATATGTGTATTTAGCCTAAGCTTCTTTTAGAAGCTTCTTTTTCTTTTAGATTGGACTTCACGTTCTCAACTAGTGTTGTTTTACTCAGTGGAATTGTGCTTGTGCGAAGTCTGGTAACCTCTTTTCCCCACTTTGTCTTTATTTACGTGACCTGGGTCATCTGAAACGGATTTTATACTGCTGTGAATCTGTAACCAGCTATTATTTGGAACAAACAAATGATCTTCCTATTCTTATATTAAGTAATTGTTAAGTAAGTTTTTTTATTTCCAGTGTGACAACTGAGCTTACATACCACTGTTACATTTTTATTTTGGTGCCTTACTGGTTTCTGATTGTTTTGATAGTTTTGAAGGTGCTTCTATTGTCTTGATATGGAATAGTCTTACAGATGTTTAGATGTTTCATCAGTAATGTAAGATTGCAGCTCTGGCTTTCAGATGNTTGGGCTAACAGCTGAAACACTGCACACTGAACTTTGGCTTCCCACCAAATCCGTCTCTAGAATCAGCCCTGGATTTACCCAGGAGCACTCTGTTGTCACCAAAATTGATGGATTCTATGGATACAATTGCAGTTACACTTGGAGTAGTCTATGTTCTTGGTCTCTAGCACTGCTCTTAAGCAGTAGATGATCAGCACTCCTCTATTATGCAAAAAATAAACAGAAGTGCTGCATTGTTTAGGTGCCAGTACATTAGCCCCAGTATATTCGTGTGAATTGAAAGTACTTGGGACTGCCAGCAATGCTGCATTAGAAGCTTCCATAGACACATGGGCATCAATTTTGTTTTTAGCAATGCTGGCTAATTCAGAGCAGTATCTGTTCACCAGCCTTAGACTGCCATGTAACAGAAGTCCAGAAATTAGAAATAGCGGTTTGAGGAGTGAAACAAAGAATGGTATCGTTGCATGGAATGATAAAGCACAACTTGGGTAAGTGCAGTGTCATGAATTATGCTGGAATTTACCCAATACACAGTTTTCTCCCACTGAAATAGAGAAATGCTGTGCAATCACAGCATTTGAGGATTTCTGTGTCTCAGCAGAAAAAGGGCATTGCAGGGGTCCAGGGAACTGACCAGCAGTGCTGTACTGGGGCCTTGGCTCAGCAGCAGTGAGGCCTTCACCACCCACCAGTGCTCCTGGACACTTCCTTCCGGATTTATTACATTCCTGTGAGATGCCAAGGCCTTAACCTTCCTGTAGATTGTGTCTAAGCAATGAACCATTCTGTTGGTTAATCTGCTCTTGCTGTACAACATATCTCCTGGGTATGTTTTGGCTGTGACGGGTGGGTTGCTGTCAGTCAGTGCTTTAGAGCTCACCTGTCATGGACCCTGTCAGCTGCCTGTCGTGTCAGACTTGTGTGGTGATCGTGACCGGCAAACAGGTCAAGCATCAGAGAAAGAAAAGAAATGTATGCACTGTAAAAATGGAAAATTATTTTTTTATTTTGTGATTGAGAAAACAGAGCAGATCTTTTAAAAAAGATGTGGGATGAAATAATTTAAAAAAACCCAGCTTTCTTGAGGGGCATTGTTTGTATCCTAGAGATTTTTGCAGAATACATAACAATTAAATGCAAATTCTTAAACTTTATCTGTTTCTAGTTATGCCTACATTAGACATAGAATAATGATCAATGGCTTGCAGGTAGCAAAATTTTCATAGCTCAGACACATTGATCCAGGTTTGTTCTTTCAGTACTGCTTGAATAATGTATATTGCATTGTGTACTGATGTGCACTGTAGGGAATGTACTGCCTTAGAATTTTTCTACAACATTTGTGTAAAAAACCCCAAACAAACACTGAAAGGGCTGTTAGTTGGGATTCCTCTTGGCCTGGGCCTGAGCATCTGAGCAATACATCTGCAAGAACCCAAGAAAGTCATCAAGGTAAAACACAGCTTAGTGATTCCACACTTCCACATGTATCTATCTGGAGACTGTAGAACTCTGTCATCGTGTTATGGGATTCTGCTTCGGGAGACCTGTGTGACCTGTGTCATCTTGTACAGCTTTCTCTTTCTTTTTTTGCCTCAGTCCTCAGTCTGTGATCTACAGACCAAGGTGTCAATCTATATTACAAAGATACCTGAATTCTAACTTGTATCTCCAACTATATAAGCTACTGCAAGTGTTAAACTGTTTTTCAGGTTCAATGATCTCTAACCTGAACTGTTTAGGTACCAGATCAGTTAACAGTGTGGGCAGGAAGACTTTGGGCTGCATGAAAAATGCAATTAAATTAATTACCTGTAAAAATATCTCCATCTTGTTGATAGTTCAAAAATATTCTTAATTCATAGTCTTAGGGGTAGAAAGGATTTTTCACATTATGGAAATGTTATTAAAAATCAACATTAAAATTTAATATTCTAACTTGCA
>VYZS01064333.1:3583-24804 GCA_013400695.1 Neodrepanis coruscans
TATTTTGTATTCAGTGCACACTCTCCTAATTGTTTCCAATTACTGTACTTTTTTTCCTGGAAACAGATAGTGCTTGTCTGTGCCTGGAACATATTAACATTGCTGCCTCAGCCATCAGAAAGGTAATGGCTACATTCCTGTGCATGTATCTGTCGATGCAAGACCTGTTTGTATTAAAAAACATGCTTGACTTGCCCAAAACTTGCAGTTTAGTTCTACCCAACGAATGGACCTGGCTCATTTTCCCAGATAATGAAGAATGACTCTCTCTTATTTTCCAACAGCATGATGGAGCTTTTCGATGTTTTGAGTTTTCTAATCAGGTCTTTTATGCCTAGCCAGAAATTTTTACTTGCTCGGGACAGTGACATCTAAGAGCATTTTCCTGATGTTAGTTATTTACACATTCATCACTCTCCTAAAACAATCATTCTTAATCTGCATGTTAAAATGTATCTGTGGAATAAGCAAAGAAACTTCAACCAACACAATATCAAAAAAAATCAGTTCGTTATTTAAACAACTGTCTATAGCTTCACTCTATGTCACATTTAGAGACACGATGAAGAGATATGATATTATGCTTGTATTATTTATACTGTATTTATATGGAGATATATCACAGAATTAACTAGGTTAGAAAAGGCCTTTGAGATCGAGTCCAACCTATTACTTAACACCACCTCATCAATTAAACCATGGCACTAAGTGCCACATCCAGTCTTTTTTTAAACACTTCCAGGGACAGTGATTCCACCACCTCTCTAGGCAGCCCATTNCTCACACTCACCAGCTTCACTCATCTGGGACCTCTCCAGTGACCCAGGACTTTTGATAAATGATTGAGAGTGGCTTNCCTCCTCCCGGACTACTGACTTTGCTCCCTGACCCCATCTACCAGCTCAAATCTGCCCTCTGGAAGTCCAGTGTGGAAGTTTTGTTGATATCCCTCCTTGTTTCATTGCATACTGAAAACTCTATTATTTCATGGTCACTGCACTCCAGACAGCCTCTGACCACCACATCTCCCATCAGCCCTTATCTATTTGTGAACAGCAGATCAAGAAGAGCCTCACTCCTGACAGGCTCAGCTGTGATAAGAAGCAGTCCTTAACACACACTAAGAACTTTCTAGACTGCTCCCTCTCTGCTGTGCTGAGTTCCCAGCAGATATCAGGCAGGTTAAAGTCTCCTACAAGAACAAGGGCTGGTGATCTTGAGACATCCTCCAGCTGTTTATAGAATAATATATCTACCTCTTCATCTTGGTGGTCTGTAACAGACTACAAGGATGACAGCCTTATTGGCCTTCCTCTAATTCTTACTCATAGGCACTAAACCGTATTGTCATTAATCTCAAGTTCCATGGTGTCAAGAGCCTCCCTAATATTCAGGGCCACCCCCTCACCCCTTCTCCCTCACCTGTCTCTCCTGAAGAGCTTGTAGCCATCCATTGCAGCACTTCAGTCACGTGAGTTATCCTACCATGTTTCTGTGATGGTGACTACCCACACTGCATGCATTAGTGTACATGCACTTCAGCTGGGCTGCTGACTTCACCCCTAACTCTGGCCTACCACCCTCAGTCTCCTCTCCGGAGAGCCTGATTTCATCTTCTTCCCCCTTCAAATGTAGTATAAAGCCCTCTCAAAGAGCCCTGACAACTCATGGGCTAGAATCCTTTTGCCCTTTCTAGATAGATGGAGCCCATTTGAGCCTAGTTGGCCAAGAGCAGTAACAGCTGCCCCATGATCAAAGAATCCAAAATTCCATTGATGGCACCAGCCCTTAAGCCATTTATTGATAATGCGGATTCTCCTGTTCCTTTCGGAATTTATCCCTGCCACTGAAGGAACTGAGCAGAACACCATCTGCACTCCTGCCCCATCAACCAATTGACCCAGAGCCTTGAATTCCTTTTTAATTATTCTGGTGCCCTTCTTGTCAACCTCATCACTGCCAGTCTAGACAACTATCAGTGGGTAATAATCAGAGGGCTGAATTAACATGGGTTGTCTCGTGGTGATGTCCTGTACCCAGGCCCCAGGGAGGCAGTAGACTTCACTGGGGGATGCGTCCTGTTGACATACAGGGCCCTCTGTTCCTCTCAGAAGGGAGTCACCTACTATAACTACCCTTCTTTTTAGTATCAGAGGTTGTGATCCATCTGAAGAAGTATAACCGAGAGACTCTGCAGACAGATTATTTACTTCAGTCTCATCAGCCTGAACCTCATACCTGTTCTGAAGGTTCCTGGGCTTCGTACCTGTTTTGAAGCAACACCTGAAGAGGTGCTGGGGGACGGGAATGAATTTTTACCTCTCTGAGAAGAGATCCATTTTCCATCTCCTCCTTCTGCCTGATGGTANGGGTGCTAGAGAGACCTGGATATAAAAAGTCTCCCTCTTATTTGGTTCATTTTTTCTTGGATAAAATCAGTCATATTCCAATCAATGTCTGCTTGAAACTTCTGGAGAAACTTTTACTTTGAGGTATGGATTTGATTCATTTAAGCTTATTCTTATAAACAACAAATTTTGCTAAGCAAAAGAAGCCTACACCATTATAATGAGATATTTGGTTTAGAGATTCATAGAATCATTACAGTTGGAAAAGATCACTGAGGTCAGTAAGACAGGCCTGTAATTGCCCAGATTCACCTTCTGACCCTTCTTGTAGCTAGTCATCACACTTGCTAAATTCGTCACCTGGGACCTCCCCAGTTAACCAAGACTGCTGACAAAATGACGGAAAGTGGCTTGGTGAACACTTGTACCAGCTCCCTCACTACCCTTTGGTGGATCCCATCTGACCTCATAGACTTGTGGGTGACTTAAGTGGNGGCAGATCATTCAACTGCTCACACCACACACAGGTGTTTTTTGCACTATATTCTGGTACTACTAGCAGGCTCAGGCATTCCCTGCAGATCACTGACCATCTCCCCTTTGGCTGTGGGGGTTTCATTCTTCATCCTGCCCCTGCCTTCCAGCTCAGGAGGCTGAGTACCTGGATGATAACTGTTCTTGCTAATAAACATTTAGGCAAACAAGGCATTAAGTACATCAGCCTTTCCTTCATTCNAGGTTTTTGATTGCTTGAAAATCACTGCTGGTGAAGGGGAGAAGAGGAAGAAAAAAACCAACGAAAAAAACCCCAAACACCATATTACCAGAAGGGAGTCTGCAACCCTGCCTGCTTGCCCTGCCTGTGCAAACTGCCATACCAGGCTCTAAATGACGTGCCACATCCCTGTTTGCCATGCTCTGGGTCACTGTGCTCCCCAGAGCCCTTTCAAATAGCCACAAATGGCCAGGAGATGGCCCCTCCCTTCACCAGCATGGCTCTCCCGTTCTTAGTTGGATGCATTTGAATGAACTTTCGAGTATACTGTGCTGCTCTGCTTATCAGAGTAAGTTTGCTTATTCAGTTTAGAAGATAATCTGATTGATGCCTCAAAGTGGGACTGGAGTACAAGCCCTGTGGGGAATGACTAAGGGATCCGGGATTGTTTAGCCTGGAGAAGAGGAGGCTTAGGGGAGACCTTATTGGTCTCTACAACTACCTTAAGGGAGGCTGTAGCCAGGCAGGGGTCGGTCTCTTCTCTCAGGCCCCCAGTGACAGAACAAGAGGACACAGTCTTCTTAGGCTGCATCAGGGGAAGTTTAGGCTGGATATCAGGAAAAACTTTTTCACAGAGAGAGTGATTTCCCATTGGAATGGGCTGCCAGGGAGGTGGTGGAGTCACCGTCCCTGGATTTGTTTAAGGAAAGGTTGGATGGCGTACTTAGTCACATGGTTTAGATGATGGGATGGTGTTGGGTAGGTTGAGAAGTTAGGTAATGGGTTGGACTTGATCTCTATGGTCTTTTCCGACCTTGTTAATTCTGTGTAAAGTGGGTGCTAGAGAGACCTGGATATAAAAAGTCTCCCTCTTATTTGGTTCATTTTTTCTTGGATAAAATCAGTCATATTCCAATCAATGTCTGCTTGAAACTTCTGGAGAAACTTTTACTTTGAGGTATGGATTTGATTCATTTAAGCTTATTCTTATAAACAACAAATTTTGCTAAGCAAAAGAAGCCTACACCATTATAATGAGATATTTGGTTTAGAGATTCATAGAATCATTACAGTTGGAAAAGATCACTGAGGTCAGTAAGACAGGCCTGTAATTGCCCAGATTCACCTTCTGACCCTTCTTGTAGCTAGTCATCACACTTGCTAAATTCGTCACCTGGGACCTCCCCAGTTAACCAAGACTGCTGACAAAATGACGGAAAGTGGCTTGGTGAACACTTGTACCAGCTCCCTCACTACCCTTTGGTGGATCCCATCTGACCTCATAGACTTGTGGGTGACTTAAGTGGTGTAGCAGATCACTGACCATCTCCCCTTTGGCTGTGGGGGTTTCATTCTTCATCCTGCCCCTGCCTTCCAGCTCAGGAGGCTGAGTACCTGGATGATAACTGTTCTTGCTAATAAACATTTAGGCAAACAAGGCATTAAGTACATCAGCCTTTCCTTCATTCTTTGTCACTATGTTTCACCCTGCATACAATAAAGGATTGAGATTCTCCTTTACTTTCTGCAGTTAAACTCACAATATATTATCTAATTGAAAGAACTGTATTTCATCTGACAAAGAGCTTTGTCTCAAATGCAAATTTTTAATACATTTGTATAAACAGGAGACCACCAATAAGTGATAACCCTTCAGGGAGGGATAAATTACCTTACAGAGTACCTTAAGGATTCCTATGAGAAAAAGTATCACTTTCATGGAGAGAACTAGTAACTTAAATACATACTTCATTTTGTACATAAGTACATTTATCAACACCTTTCCTCTGCTGTAAAAAGAAGATTCTAACAAATCTTATCATCTGGAAGATTTTCAAAAGCATTTCTAATTGTCAGTGTAATTAACAGAACACAATTTATGTACAAAAAACAAGGATCATTTTAGACATTTAAAACCTGACCTTTTTCAGAGCAGGAGAATACTAGCTTGAATATACTGTTTAATGTTGTTGTGAATACTGCAGATTTCTGCAAGACATCACCCTAGAACTACTTGTGCACAAGTAACTAAAATCCCTCTTTCCTCAAGAAAGAGTATCACATTCAGAGGATTGTCTTATAATTAGAGACAGGCAACTGAATTTGGCTTATGATTAATGCTATTTGCTCTTAGTACAAAACAGTAAGCTGTACTATTTTATTCCATGTTCTCTGATTAGGACATTCTAAAAAATAAAAAATTTTCTTTTTTAAGTATCTTCTGATGAGCACTTCAAATACATACCTCCTGATGAAAAGCTACAGTCTTTAGCAAAACATACTGCTTGCTCAGAGATCTGAATGCATTAACAGAGAATTGTGAACAGCAACCAGTGCCTTACTTTCCTGTCTAAAAGTAATGCTCCTATTTTAAACAACTCATCTTGGTATAAAGATTGATTTATGGTGATTTAGAACAGAAGTTAAATGTTTTTTTTAAATTAATTCCAAGACATTTAAAATAATAATAATAATAATAAAAAATAATGCCTCACCAATACTCCTAGTTTAATACATCTCAGCTGAGTAAATACTTACTATACAGAAGCCATAAAGAATGTCACCTGTAAACCACAAGACCTTTGGCTTGTCCTGCACTGTCAGACATGCCAGGTAGCTTTCACGTACACAATGCACAGCGAGGTCGCAAAACAGATTACAGTGACATAGTAAAAATCACCATAGAGCATCACAGTGATCAGTGTAGTAATAAACATGCAGTTGCTTTTACTGTAACTTGGATGGCCAAGAGAGCAGATGTTGGGGAAGAAAAAGGAGGGGGAAAAAAAAATCTCTGTTATCTAGCTGAAGATTGTCTTAGTTTGCTAAACAAGGTAATATTACTTCTGTGATTTGCTTTGCCAAGTAGGTACTTCTATGATTATAATTACAGCTTCACTAAAGAAAAAAAACATAGCCTGCTCAGACTACTAGCATCAAGGCAGATAGTTCCTAATTCCCACACTTTCTAATGTACATTTCAGCATCTACTTATTTACTACTGACAACTGCATATTGACAAACAACAAATCAATGCTCTGAAGCCTGAGTTCTGCTTAAGAGGCAGGGAGATCTGTGCCTTTCAGTAATGCAGCATGTACCAATACAACACATAATCCATTCTTTACTTCCAATGTTCTTTCACCATCTCTGGCAAATTAAAGTTACACTTTTAACATTAGCAGGAGCCACTACCTGACGAAAGACTACAGATGCAAGATGACTTTACTTTTGGCAACACTGGCCTCCCTCCCCTCAGTGCTAATGGCCTTACTCAACTCAGCTTCTGTTACTGAGAGAAGATGCAACAAATCTGGGGCCTAGGACTACACAAAGCTGCCAGCTCCCCTAAGCTCCTTCACAGCAAACATCTGCCCCAGGCATAGCCTCAACACTTAATGTGCCTAGAGCTGAGCCCTGGTTTAGGGACACAGGGAAGCACTGGAGTTCAGATTTCAGCAGTCAGACGCTGGAAGTGCAAATGAAAGATTACACTGACAGGATGATATCCCTGAACAGTCAGCTACAGCATCCACAAACTAATCAAGCTGGAAGTGGACACCTAATGTGAGGTAGTGTGAATTCTTCCTTACAGCTGGAGTATAATTGTATCATTCTGTTCAACAATGTGATGTAGAGGGGGCAATGAAATATCCATTTCACAGTGAGTTTATAATGACATGGCTACTATGGATGGTTAGGCTACTTAATTTGTGTCTCAGAACTCATCTGAACTCATTAAACATTGCCTACTATATTCAGTCTTGCTATAGATAGCTGCTTATAAATGTTATAAGAAATTAACACTTTAGGCATGGACAATTTATTTTCTTCCTGCAATCTATCTTTTGTGAAATTGCATGCTATAGACAAATAGCCGCAATATCTAAATTATAGAAAACACAAAGACCAAAGACTTCAAACTGTTGCAGAATGGCAGAGAGATGCAAATACATCAGGGGAAGAATGAAAATAATCACCACCACCCCACCACCACCCCCCCCCCGAAAATACTTAGGCACTGGAGGTGCCCCAAACAGTAAAGATGAATGCTTACATATCATTGTTTATATATCTTTCAAGAAAGCCACTTACCACTTTCTGTGCTTTCTGCATTTGAAAAATAATTAACCATGGGGTGGGATTTTTAAAAAAGAAAACAAGGCAAATATTTCCTGATTTCTTACAAAGTAAGAAGGTAAATATGTAAAGACTTGACTGGAATGAAATAGAATCCCTCAACTCTGAGTGCATTGTTTGCTGTCCTTTGAAAGCAGGCTAACCCAGTGTGCACTTCATTAAGGATTCTAATTGTCAAGTAGTGCTCAGTGGTTGTCTCAGGCTGTCTGATTAAAAATTAAACAAAATTATTTTTTTTTCCATTGTCAGACACATTAAAGTACTTTTTTAAATTAAACTCCCTTCACAATACTTAATATCACATGCTATCATAGAAGCACAGTAACTGACCATACTTTGCAAGAGTAGATCATTAACGACTTGCAATTCTGAATTATAATCAGAGATTTTATTCTTATAATGCCATGCTGTTGTTCTGTTCATTTCAGCTTATCTTTGTGTTCTCCAACAGTGAAAGAAAAACTTACGGGGCTGACCTACAACCAGCTATGGTGCACATAAGACAGCATGTTTTAATCTCTAAATAGACAATGTACTTTGGTAAGGATATTCTTGTGCATGTGATCTCAGCCACTGAACAGACTCAGGCATTTAAAAGTAATATCTGGATGCCACCTGTCGAACTACTGTCTTCCAACTGTACATTTATCTAACATAAAACTGTACCAGCAAGTGTTCCCCTTAATCATGATGGCATTAATGAATATCAAGAGAATGCAATGTTTCAATAATGCTAAAACGGATGGCCTAAAAAGTGAATTTCTCAGAAGAACCTCAAGATCCTGGTGTACATTTTCAGGCACATCCACAGATATCTTCCCTTCAATTTACTAAAACTAATCACTTAAACCATCTTATGCCTTTGTTTCCTGTAACTATAATAGGAATCTTTCTTTCTCAAAGTTGGATATTATGTAAACAAAATTAATTGCGTTATGCGTACAGACACTGCAGTTGTAGGGGACAAAATTGATTCTATATTCAGAACACAGAGATTAATGGGACCCAGAGCATCGCCAAGACACAAGAAAAATACAGAGTTTTTAAGCTATAGCCAAGTAGAATAACATACCAGTCAGTTTGATCAAGGACAAGAGAATTCATGTTAGATGCTCAGTTAACTGAAAATTAAGTCTATGGCTCCTTAATTCACTGGTGTTAAGCATGTTGTCAGGACACTGACTATGGCATTTGCAAAATGTTGTGGGTTAGAAGATAAAACCGTTTTTCCCCCTCCCCCCACCTGGGCCCAGGGGAAGGGGGGGTGGGTGTGCGTGTGTGAGTGCAGCCCAGGGTGTGGGGACGGTTTCTATGTGCCAGTGCCGGCGGCGCACGGTGGTGGTACCGGCGGTGCCGCGGGCGTGTGGCGGCAGTGCAGCGCAGTGGGCGCGTGGCAGGCTCGGCACAGGGAGCCGCCGTTCGCCCAGCCTGGCACGGGTGGCGNGGGAGGGGAGGTGGGCTCGCGGTTTCTAACTGTCTGAGTGTTTTTCTTCAGAAAGCCGAGCGGAGGCTCGGCACTACTGTAGGGTCCTCAGGTTGGTTGCAGAACCCCCCGGGAGAGCTGAGGTCACGGGCCTTCTCTAATTATCCCGGCGTCTCTTCCAGAGCCCCCAACAGAAAAACCAGCACTATTCCAGAGCTTTCCCATCCCAACACGGGGTCTGGGAAAGCTTAGTTTGTCTGTTTTTGCACTTTATTGTCAGTTTTCTGTGTGTGTGAAATAAACTGTGTTACTTGTGTGTTTTCTTTTTGGATGTGTGTGGCTTCTCTCGGACATCTCTTGTCATTAGCACATTTCCTAGTGGTAAAACCTCGACACAAAACCATTGTAAAAGACGCGTAAAAGTGGTGAACCTGCTAAAAAGCTGTAGTAAACACACTAAGGTTGCATTAACAAATATATCAAAACCTCAGAAAAAATACTGAAGGAACCTATGCCAGCACCTAGCAAGCAGATTTTCCTTTTCAACCAGGCTCTTTTATACTCAGATCAACATACAAAAGCAAATACAGATAACATTATCAAGTCAGCTCTTATATTTTGGAATTTTGATGGTTAAAAATGATTGTTGGCAAGAATACAGAGCTGAAGAATCATGGAATACTTTTTAATACAACTCAATTTATGCTCTCCTTCAGAAAACTTTGAGGCTTGTCAGGTATTGCTGTAATATTCAACTTTCCTCAGTATATCCATGTGGCTTCTTCACTCTCTTAAGCACATGCAGCCAGAGACACTAGAGCAGGGTTCACTGTAATTTTTTGCATGAGACTGAATTCCTCTTGCCCCATAGAAATACTGGTCTCATTTGCAAGATAATCCATAAACATTAAGGACAAGGACTAAGAAATTAAATCCTAAATTTGTTCCCTTGTAACAGGGCCATAACCAAACAAGAAGTAAACGTTATCTGCAGAATTGGACTAGAGAAGATTGAGAGGAAAGTAAAATAATTATAAGAAACAGGGCAACTCATTCAAAGTGATTGAATCTATATAGACAGGTATCAGATAGGGCCATGAGTGTGGGTTAGCATATATTTTCTTAAAACCAATTTATTATCCTTTTAGAGTTGATCCGAACACTGTCAGATCTTTCATATTTTATACTTGATTGTTCAAGTCCTTTCTGTTTGAACACAGAAAGTGTTCAGTCCCCAAATGCTTCAACTATTGCCCAGTTAATATAGTATTAAACAGGATTGTATTACAGAATTACTAACAGCAATTCACTCAGGATCTTTAGTGGCAGTTAATACTTGTACTCTTACGTATAAAAAGCTGTACTAAGGTAAGTGTCTTAAGAGTTTAAACACCTCTATGAGTTTTCATGTCTAAATTTAAAGTATCTACTATGACCTAAATTTTGCAGGTTTTAAACTAAAAGGATCCTTTCCTGTAATGAAAGAGTCTTGGCACTTTAAAATAAAATTCAGCCAATTTAAACACCTCCAGTGTCTCCTACTATGCTTTAACATTGTGTAATCAATAGCTGAGTAATCAAAAAACCAGAATCCAACCATGCCAAAACTTAAAACTTCACCCCCATGTTACTTCATTCCCCATGCTGTGACTTTGCAAATTCTTTTTCAGGAGGTGAACTAAAGCAAATAGTGCTGGATTTGTAGTAAAGGGCACCTCTCTAACATTACCATTTTTCACCAGAAACACCTACAGCTTCTCATTCTACCTATAAAGGAAACTGCCTACACTGTGGAGGAAGAACCAAGAAATATTGGTCTGCCCTGATGTTAAATCATTATGGCTATGACAGGCATTGCTACACATGATGCATGTGCAGCTGCAAATAAGGTCACCATGTTGTTCTCCTTGGCAGTTAACACTATGTGCTGAACACCTCTGCTTCCATTTTAAATTTACACTAGCTTCACTCCCTAAAAAATTAGACAAAAAATTTGCAAAGTAATTAGATTTCTATGTCTAATTAGAGAAGACTTAATTCACTACTGATATATTTCACCTTTCTGTGAGCTAGTTTAGCAATGACTTTCACATATTCAGAGTTTTCCATACCACTGAGCTCCAAACTAATTTACAACCTTTGGATATTATTATGTGCTGCGACAATAAATAACAGAACCCCTAGATTTAGCAGTATGTTAGATCCAGGCACCTCTTAAACCAGCCACATTTTCAGATAAAAATCAAAGCTGCTGGGCTGACCATAGTCACGGTGTGTGCACAAACCAGTTCAACATCATGTCTGCAGACAGTCCTATATTTCTAACAGCATACAAGCTTCATCAACAGCCTGGCATAAGTAACATTATAATTACTGTGAAAGCACAAAACACCTGACAGTGTATACACATACAGTTCTGTCACCAATGAGAATAAATCAGTATGGCACTGATAAAAATCTATGGCAATGAGGCATAGATGTAATACAGAGTGACACAGGCCTTGTCTTGAAAAGCCTACCTTTGCCAATTAATGAATTCATTTCAGCAAAGCGATGCTGTACTTTCTAAAAGAATACCGTCAGTACTAGTATTAGCCTGGCTACATTTGGAAAACTAGGATTCAATTCACTTGCTGATTGCAGTAGTATATCCTAGTAAGACAGGATTCACTAAGAACTACTGTTGAAGACAGCTTAGTGAGAATGTGCTGATAAAAAAAAATTATTTAAATAATCTCATTATAAGACAGCATCTCTCATCATGGATGCTGGCCAAGTGCCTCCAATATTTTGTGAGTTAGTGCAGCCAGAGGCAAAAACAAACGCAACAGTCACCAGGAGGATTTGTGGGGCTTCCCCTGGTAGCTTCCCATCCAAGTACAATGCATGCTTTCTGAGATCTGATACCAAATGTGGCAGGGCTGCTGCTAAGAGGGTCACCATGGGATTATTTTAATGTTCACTGAAATGGAAGCAATTTATTACATACTGTAGTAGCATTGCTTTCATTCAAATTATAAGAGGTTCAAGTAGCCTTTTAAATCTGCTTTGCCTTTCCCTCCGGTACCAGCTTACCTTCAAGCTTCTTGTAAAAATGACGCTCTGCAAAGCAGGCTTTCGAGGCTATACTAAGGAAAGAGCATCCAGTAAGTACTCCGTTGACCTCCCAGAGCATGCAGGGCTAGAAACATACATCTGCATCCCTAAATTCAGCTTCCCCCATGGCCTAAGAATGGGATGCATCTGCAGAACAAGTTTTGAACTTACTTGGGTATTATCATAAAACATTTATATTATTTAATTAGATTATGTAAATGCTTTACTCCAATTTGAAGCTCTGAAAATCATGTCATGCTCTAAATTATGCAAATACTGAAAATGCTTTTCACAGCAGCAAAAGCACAAGTGAGACAGTCCTGCCACATGCCATTCTACTGTTCTCTACTCACCGAAGACCATACTGAATGTGTAACTGTAATCCTCAATTTTTCTATTAACATTTTCTGCAGAGAATGTAGTTATTTCATGCCCTCATTTTATGCTAAGCTCCAAATTTAAATTTGATTTGGAAAATGTTCTGTGGTTCATATCCACATCCTGACTAAGCAGCAGATTTTTCACAATATCCTCACCCCTCCTCTGACACAGCAAGCACTTCATGGCAAGGAGATCTCAGCAAGAAGATGCAGTAAGAGTTATTCATTGAACCATCTTCCTAACTGCTGAGTAGTAAAAACAGAAAGTATGTAAAACCTTAACAAACGTTTTTCTCTTAACTTACTTCTGCTGTACTCCTGGATATAATAGTGCTGCCAAAATATTGAACACATGTCATTAAAAGATCTGCACTCCATAGGACATTCTTTAAACTAAACATAACAGGCATTTATACGATCTACAGAAAAAAATTACAGCTGGTAGGGATGGAACTAAATTATATGGAGAGAAAATGAATAATCATTAGAGTAAAAAAAACCATCATGAATGATTTGCAGGAATTAACATGCACACCAAAGTTGGGTAGATGAATTTTATCAGGGCTTTGCTATTCAGAATATCACTTAGTTTCCAATACAAACTGAGTGCACCAGCTTGTTCTTCAATACAGCAGCTCAACGTGTCTGAAACACTGAAGTCTGATCCATCCCACCACACCGATTGCCATAATGGGTCCTAAAGCATATATAAGTCAAGAGTCACAAAATTTTCTATACAGACTATCTCACCCCTAAATCCTACTGGTTCCACAATATTCTGGCTCCCCCATCCCCAAACTGATGATCATGGCCAGAACAAAAAAAAAGTTGAAGTTAATGAAAAATCCTACAATGTTTGAGTTCCAAGGCAAGGGAGCTTTGAGAGTAACAGTCAGAGATATTTCTTGCCATGAAAGTGTATGGCTCTTCTTCATCACACAGTTAAAGGATCTACCCCATAGTTCTTCAGCCATGGGTAACCAGAGAATACTTCATATGCAGGGCAGGTTATGTCACATAACCACTGGTATATCCATGCCGATACAACCACCTGGGGTAGCACATATCTATCTCTTCTAGCAGCCCACATTCCTGGCTTACAATAGAATAAACCTGTCCATTTTTATCTTAGACAGATTAGGACTCATGAGAAAGCTGGTTCCTCAGCAACCTCTGTTCATCTTTGTTGTGCTGCCTGGCTCTGGTTATGACTTCTCAGAAAGCTGATGGGTTGTGAGAAAAAGCTGTATGAATGTCTATGGGGAAAAGCCACACAGGATAAACATAAAATTGCAGAGGTAATCCTGCTGCAGGAGGAAACCTTAGCTGAAAGATACAATAGGGAAAAGACACCAAAATGCAAAGGTCTGAAATCCTACTGGAATAAATGGAGCTCTGTTCCAAGCAGCACAGAGGACACGATCTTCCTGGCCAGGAAAATTCACTTCAGGTGTCTTACCAGACATGACAAATACACTAGTGCTAGACCCAGCCTGCTAAGATTTTTGCTTGTATCCTACTTGCAGAGTCTCTTTGCACATTTCAAAAGATACCTGAACTGCTTAACACAGAGTCAGCCACAAGCCACTGCCTTTTCACATGTACCCTCCCCTGCTTGCAGCTTTCAGATTATCATCAATGTCTGTCCATAACAACAGGAAGATACTTCTCTGCAAGATGCTTCACCTGTTCCCTTGTTCTGCTTTCTAGGCTTTTCCATTCTCTGCTGACTTCAGCCAGTCATCACAACACCATAAACTGCTCACCTTCCTGTTTTACAGTGCCCTTTGCATTCAATACTCTTTCTAGTACAATCCACCTAAAACATAACTTCTTTTCATGTACATGGGAAAGTTACAGCAGACAAATACTAGAATTGTAGGGATAACCTTATTTTTAAAATTTTCATGTAACACTTGTCAGAGGTGTATGGGTGCTCTCTTCACTGTAAGGATAGAATTGATGCTGACAACTACTTTAGAAAAAAAATCAGAAACCTCAGAAGTGAAACATTTCATAGAAATGAAAATCATTTGCTACAAACGTATGTAAAGAACAAGGCTGTCGTAACTGAGCAATAAAGTGGTTTTCAAACACTAAATAGTAAAACTCTCACTACCCTTGCCAGCAGACATTATGCCACAATGCATAAACCAGAGCTCTGTCTGTGTCAAAGGCAATACCAAAAGAGTTCAAGATACTTACTCTTCAGTTCTGATAGGTCTTGAGTCAGGTCATAAGGCTGTCATACAGGCCTGGCTGCAAAATTAAGTTGCTCTTATTCCAGGTTCAACATCTTTCCTGTGGTAGAAATCCTTGAAATGAAACTCCCTCTCCAAAATCACACCCTCCTGTGGTTATCAGACAAAATAAATTGAGCACAGCTGACTGAAATTATTCTGATTCAATTATTTCATGAACACTTCAACTAACCACATTTATCAGCCTCCTAAACTCATAAATCATAGCAATCTCTGTTGGGAAATTCGAAATTGATGTGGCCCTACCTGAATCAGAGAAGGCAGTAGGCACCTGACAGCCTTGAGGAGCAGCCTTGTGCAAGTTGATTGGAATTTCTAGCAGTATTAATCTTAATAACCTCAGGTAGCTTCCTTCCCGCAGCCTGTCTTTCAGTGCAAGTGGTGAGGGAGGGAGCAGTGCCACAATTACTTCCTCATTCTCTCCAGCTGACTCTCTTTTCTAATGAATATAAACACGTCAGTCATGCTCAGACTTCATTCGTACCCTTTCTCAGCCCTCAGCAATGACCGCTCCAAAATCTGTAAAATTTAAGTTGTTATTCAAGCCTTGAGGTATAGGACACTGGACCCATTCTATTTCTGTTTAGAAACCAGAATACCTCCCAATAAAGCACCATGAAGACTTAAAAGCAGCTTTTTCCTCTGCCTCAGAAGTGCCTGTGAACTGCAATAGAAAAATGTACAGCCTTTATCCAAGCCATTCACATAATGAAGATATTCAAATTGTATTAACACTGAAAATAGATGATTAAAAAACATAGATGAGAAATATGCATCCATCTAAGAAACAGAATCCAAGTAACTGTCACTCACAACAGGCAGCATGGTCAGAACAGTTGTTGAAGTTCTCTGGTGTTTGCTTTGCAATAGATTAAACAACTTCCTTTGTGATGAAGCTTTCATTTGTGCTTTCCTAGGACTTTCCAGTATTAGTATATACCAGATTCCTCCCATTTCACTCAGATTGACTTCTAGGGGAAAAAAAAAGGAACATCCAAGCATCAATGGCTCCATCCACCTACCAGATTCTACTGGCAAACATGGATCTAGCCAAGCCAAACTCCTTTGCAGTTGAAAATAAACATGTTATGCAGCCACTCTCATGACAATAAGGAAACATTCTTAAAGAAGATGTTTTCCTCTTTGTGCTGACATCATTATCCTGAGTAGCACAATCCTTTTTTTGGAAGCAGTTTTAGATAGGTAACTTCTGCTTAAAATATTGATATGCATAAACTGAAACATGGCTGGAAGTACTCAAGTGAGTACCTTATGCCACAAATTGCAGGCAAGAAAACAGATCATTCTTATTTACCATTGTAGTGGTTTGGGGGGACCAAAGAGGAAGACAAAAAGAAAAATAACTCCTTTCCCCTCCCCAGTTTTGGTTAAGGGGAGAGGTCAGCCGGGCTGGGAAAGGGATGCCCTTTTTTCTCGGTTTCCCATCAGCCTCTGGGAGCTGAGGGATACCTGGGAAGGGGGGTGGGGCCNAATTACATTACATACATAATTACATCCATCACATTCCCCCATAAAAAATAGGCAACAATTTAATTGAAATGTATGGGGGAATGTGGGTATGGATAGGTGTAATTACTCTGCTACAGCTGGCAGGAGGTGCTGTGTGTCTTGCTGGAAACACAGGGGGTGCAGTTACTCTGTTACAGCCAACGGGAAACCCAGGGAAAAAGGGCATCCCCTTCCCAGCTAGGCTGACCCTGCCCCTTAATCAAAACTGGGGAGGAGAAAGGAGTTATTTTTCTTTTTGTCTTCCTCTTCGGTCCCCCCAAACCACTACAACCATCTTTGCGAAGTCAAATTCTAGGCATTCTCCCCACTTACTACTTTCCAGGCAGAGTCAAAATTGGTTCATTACTTGCTTTTACAGAAACTCTTTTCAATTACAAAAAACTAACACAGTTTTTTTTTTCAAGTGTTTTTGAAGACAAGTTCAGTTTACCATTATATACTATAAATAATGTTTCCTCTTTGGAACAGACCAGTCTAAGAGAAATCATACAAACTGTTGGGCTATAATTCTGGTTATTCTGTGTAATGAAATTGATAATCCACATTTTGTTGCATAAATGTGATCACATAAATTCTGGTATTTGCTAGTATTTTGACTTGTTTTTATAGAAAAAACCTCAGTTAAAACCAAATATTCATAATTTGTCTAAAATTTCCTCACATAGCTCCAAATATCAATATAATTTCTGCTATTTGCCAGTCTTTCTTCTCAGTCCTTGACAAATTTTTAGAAGCTGGCAGTAGCTCAGCGAATTTGTCTGCAAAATCTATTGCTACCCCAGCTCACCTTGACTTATCAATGAGTATATGGTAACTCTGGGTTTTGCAAAGTTTTCTCTATTCTCCTCAATTTATTCTGTTTAGGAGCTTTTCCATAGCTCCTCCTGCCAAAATCCTGAAGTCAGGGCAGAATCAGAATAAACGGACAATTTCCTGAGAAAGTACATTAGAGGTCTTCTCTGCTCAGCCCAGCTGCTTGGCAGCTGTTGCTCTAGCTTTAGGGCAACAGCAACCACTAGACAGACATCTTCACACTGCAAGCTTGAATCCTGGATTTAGTAAGACTCATTCATCTCTTTCTCCCCAAAGCTACCTTCTGTGCTGGAGCACTAAAACCCCTTTACGAAGTTGGAGCTGCCATAGGACAAAAAGCTGTAGCATCCTAACAGGTTTTCTCTAAAACAGCTCAGAATTCTGTAAATTAAGGTAGTGTGGAAGGAAGAATGGGCCTCAGATACTTTAATCACATCTAGTATCCTGAGATGTTCTGATGACTACATTCCCTTGAAGTCATAAAGAGGGGAGATAAATAGTGTCTATCATAAACAGATGCTTCTGCAGATTTAACTAGTGTTACTCAAGACTAACAGCCCACTCGAAATTTTCTTGCTGCCTTTTGGATTACTGCTCCCTCAGGTTAATTACCTCATCTGATAGCTGCACTGAAAGGGACTAAAACTGCTCACATGTGCACTTGTAATCTGATCTCTGGAAAGAATAATGATGAGCTAGAAATCCTAACCCTCTAAAATATACATGTTCATACTAATAACTTATAGATTAACAATTAACCCACATGAATCATCTTCAATATCAGAACTAAAGTGCTGCAACATAAAATCACAATTCTCTAACACTTAAATCAGTCAACACAGAAGTTCAACATGGCAGAAATTTAAGGATGTATATCACGGCCAAAACAAGCACATAATATTGTTGAGGTTTTATTCCTTATTTATGGCCATCTTCCACCTTTCCTACCTACGTTTTCAAACTGATCCAAATTTCCTTGATCTTGTCTTTCTCAATTCACTTTTCACTCTGTATTTATCAGTCTTCTTTGTTTTTTCTTCTCCTTTTTCATTTACTCGAAATCTCTGTGTGTCATTTTCTTCTCACTTCGCTAGCTTCTCACTGACCAAAGTGGCAGGTGGAATGAGGAAAAGCAATGTGCAAATTGTTCTGGAGAGTATCCATGGCTTCACACCTTGCAGCTCCCCTTTACGGAAAGGCCAGGCTTTGCTAAAAACTGATTTTCAGTTTTCTATCTGTCATTTCAAAGGCTTTCTCCAGCCTCAGAATGACATTCATACCTCAGGTATCAACAAAATTTTAAGCACTCTCTTCATATCCTCTAAAAAAGAAAAAATACCCTGGACATGCCTTGTGAATCCAAATGGAAGCTCTATAGCACTATGACCTTGTATCCAAATTCTGTGATCTTAATCATCATTACCTACACTTTTCACTCCTTCAGTTATGTCAAAGACATTATCTACCTCATGGGGTCTTACCAAGTCAGACTACAGTCGGACAACACTGTGGAAGTCCATCTTAAACTAGCTGCAGAATTTCAGTCTCAAATACTGCAAAACCTTCCAGGCTGAAAGATTAAGAAATTCCAAATGAAGAGGAAAATATAGAACTAATACATTCTGTAGTCTGCTGGAAAATAAAATGTTCTGGAAGCAATTCTTTACATACACTGCTTTCAACTAATTTTAATGTTGCATATAATCCAGATCATATGACTTCTTTCCATCCAACTTTGTGAATTGAAAAGATACAAGGACAACTGGTCTGAGCAAACATACAGTCTAGCCTAGCCATCCAATATATATTCTTCATTCTAACGTTGACAAATTTTTCATTAACTTCACGGGCTTCAGTACAGGTCAAGCTAATTTTACCACTAACACCACAGCCAAAGTTCAGGTCAGTACTGAGATGTTTTGCTTTTTGGTGTTCAGTAATGCATTGGGGTTTTTTTAAATTATAAATGTTAGGGTTTTTTTAAATTTTAAGTTAGCACCATCTTAGTTCAAGTAAAACAGATTGTTATTTCAAGCTTCTCACTAAATGGCCAAGATTTATTTTGACTTTAATCAGTTTCCCTTAGATCATGCTCAAAACCTTTAAAAAATATTATAAATTCTTTTCTTCTTCAATAATTCACTTTTGGTGGAATAAAAATACCACATCTTAAGTATTTTTGTAATTCCACACCTGACATGTGTATTGAATTGGTGAAATATTTTCAGCACCGAACCTGGAATAAAACAACCTTTTATATGGCAAGATGGACAATACAACATTTTTAAGGAATACTATAAGTCACTTTTTCAAAATCAAGACCTACTAAAACTTCTTACCTGGACATAGTCTGCAAAGAAAGAAAAGTCATTTAAGAAGTGTTTGAAAACACAATTTTCTGCTTACCAGTGCTGATATATGACTGTATAAACAGCGTTCTCTGATACATCTCTCTGATACATCACAACAATCCAGAGCTGTGAGATCAATCAGACCATGATCTGAACTTCCAAAGCAGAGATAAACTCCTTGCTGTACAGAAACCTGCTTGCCTTCACAGTCTTACAGCCAAGGAGTATTTTGCAACAAGATAGTTTCCAAAAACAATACTGGAATTCTGTAAGAAATTCACCTGAGACATGCATGTTTTCTGAAAACACAACTTATAACAAAAGTAAACATGCACAGAGAAACACGCAGGAGGACTGTGAGAAACTAAGAGACTTAGTTATTATTTTTAACCTCTATTTTCTACCTTTACTGGCAAATACCAGTCCAGGGAGGTAATTATAGACTGGAGAAGCATATAGGGATTCTCTACCAGTGTTCTTTGTAGTGTCCAGCAACTGATGGTTCAAAAAGATCTTCTAAGCCAGAGATGCTGCCTTTATATTTAGCAATCTTTAATGGAGTCATCTTTCAAGTACTGGTTCAGTTACTTTCAAGTCACGTAAACTTCAACATTAATGAGATTTTTTTTTCTTTGTGCAGGGTGGGTTTTTTTTTTTTTTGCAGGGGGAAGGATTGTTAAATAGGAGTGCCATAGCTCATCTGCCTGTGGAGACCACCTTATTTTTTATGCTTTGAGCCACCACATGCAGATTACATTCAATAACTTCTAGTTCTGGTATCAAGAGAGACAGTGAACAATCACTCTCTATTCATCCTCTCCCTCTGCCACTTGTGATTTTATGGACTTTTATCATTCCCTCTCAACCATCTGCCTTTCAGTCTATTCAGTTATCCTCATACAGGTGTTGCATGCTATTCATCATTCCTGTCACTCTTGTCTAAAATCTTTCCCAGTTTTACTACATTGGGTTTGAGATGAAACAACCCAGAACTACACACAGTATTCAAGATGCTCATGCACCGTAGATGTATAAATTATTTTTGAGGATTAACAATGTTTTATTTTCTTTACTTGCTTGCTAGTAATTCCCAATATTTTAATTAAAATTTAACCTATATCAATTCGATATTTTTAAAGATCTATTAAACCCTCAAGATCTTACTTCCAAGTAACAGCCATATATTGGTGGTAAACAGTATTTAAATGTTTTCTCCTAAATCAGTTACTTCGTATTTCCTGCACTGAATTTTATCCACCATTTTATCATCCAGCCACTTCATGAAGGAAGGCCCTTCCATAGTTCTTGAGGCATATTTACTACTCTGTATAGTCTCTGCAAACTTTGCCGTATTTCTATGCAGCCCTTTGTCCAAAAGGTCATGTGAAACACATGCCTAGGCACAGATCCCTGTGGACTTCATGAGTACTTCCTTTTCTGCCATGATGCATGATTTATTTTTGCTTCCTATTTCCTACCTTTTAATCAGTTATTCAACCATCTTAGAACCCTTCCTTTTATCCTACAGCAGCTTGCTTGCTCTAACAGCCTGGGATGAAATCTTATCCAAAGCCTTTCCCTTCTGAAGGTCATTTTCATATTGCTGCCAGTGCTGTACATGTAGCTCAGATTCCACTTTATAGACAGCTGAAAATGATTAAAAATTGACCCTTCCTGCTCTCTTCATTTTATTGTAATGCATTTTCATTCAAATTTGACCTGCTAGCCCCTTCCTCTCAAGTGTTCATCTCTCTTCTTCCCTATTGAGTGATACACATGCCTAGCAACACTAAGGCAAAACATTTACTGATATTATTTGTTTACAGAGCTCATATAAGATTACAATATTAAAGGAAATACAGCCACATAAATATTAGTCTGAAATCTATCCTGCATTTATTACATGTTAAAAATCAAGTCAAATCCCACACACTATTATGCAATTTCCCCGTCACCTTCATGCTGCAAGCCATATACACTGCCAGACAGTAAGGTTTCAATAGGTCTTTATTGCTAATGTGAAGAAAGTTTTTGTTAAGAGTTCTGCTGCATACCAAAGATATGCTGCAGAGGTATGTTTTTTTCCAGGGGATGAGGTGGAGAGGGTGGCGCAGAGGCAGGGCAGACACAGCACCCAACAACGTTTTGTGTCTAAAGATGCGCA
>VYZS01064335.1:0-15479 GCA_013400695.1 Neodrepanis coruscans
TTTTTTTCACTCTATCATCACCTAAAAATAACTCTCCAAGGTCCAGCCCACATATCAGAGGGGGGTAAAAAACCCAAACTCCAAGGAATCAACTTCTCCTTGCCAGTCTCCACGTCCTCTTGGCCACAGAGTGTTGTTATCCACTGCTGGCAATGTAGATGCAGCAGCTTCTCTGATTGCAGCCCAAACAAATGCCACATGGACAAAAACATCAGATGATAAGTACGGATCCCAGCCCCACTACCCACGGCATTCCAGCTTGTGCCGTAGGAGTTCACACGAAGCCACTTACTGACTGAGCAAAACGCAAAGGGGGTGGGAGAAGCTCAACCTAAACAACAAGAGGCGACAGACCCGGTTGTGGGCACCGCCCTCCGCTCCCAGGGGTGGCTCTGAGCCGGGGCCAGCGCTTCCCTCAGCTCTCCATATGCCGCTTAATTAAATCCTTGTGCCGCTGCGCCTCCCTGCATCCCCCAGGAAGGGCGAGGTGCACACCCCAGCGGTCTCTGCCGATTGCACACACAGGGACGTCTGCGGAGAGGGAAGTGAAACTTCGCTGTGAATGGCTGGGACAGAGCCCCAGTGATTGATGCTCTGCTTCCTCCCTCTCTCGGACACACAATAGCACAGGCCAGCCTCACACGGGCCCAGTTTCACCCAGAAGCAGATGTGTGTGCAAGTGGTCTTAGAACAGCACCTCAGGGCCAGCCCGCACTGCGCTGGTTTAATTAAAGAGCTGCAATTCCCAACCAGATGAGTTCATGGGAAAACAAAGAACCACACAGTCCCTGCAAGGTCTCACTGTCCACAAAGCTGCACAGACCTTAACTAAAAATGGATGCAGAAGTAGTTGAATGAATACAACCTTTAAGCATGGATAAGCTCTCATGAACACACTCCTTCAGGGCTGTTTCTGGGATTTCCTACATGCTAAGCTGGGATAAAGAGGCTGTAATCCAGCCCAAGGCAATCCGTTTGGGTGAGAGACCCCTCTTTACGGAGGTACAAACACTCAGCACGGGGAGGTGGGACCCCAACTCCACAGCTCCCCCTGTCCAGTGCAAAGAGCTCCTTCCAGCACAAACTGGTGTGGGAATATCCCAGTCCTGGAGCTGCCGGCAGGTACCAACCCCAAACACACAAAATCCGGGCAGTGTGGAGACATGAACGCTGTGCCCTGGATGGGTGATGGGATGAGCAGCCAGGGGCTGGGAGGACATCCCTGTGTGCCAGGAGGGTGGGTTTGCTGCTCCCCTGGGAGCTGTGCAGAGCCCCCAGCGGGGCTGTTCCCCGGGCAGCGCTGCCGCTCAGCGGCAGCCGGACACACCACAGGGATGGGCAGGAGGAGGAGGAGGAGGCAGCCAAGAGAAACCCAGGAAAAACTAAAGCTTCCTCTCCTGGTTCTGTGAGGGGAGAGGTCACAGGGAGAAGCAAAGGCACAAGCTTGGACTAGGCTGTCAGAACTTGCTGGCGTGTAAAAATAGAGACACTATGGCTGATGGAGAGTAAAAAGCTCGATAAAGAAAATACACATTTATATTCCAACGGCCAACAAGAGCCACAGAATAGAATTACAGAATCATGAAGGCTGAAAAAGACCTCCAAGATCACCAAGTCCAACATACAAGAGCTTTTATGGCCATACACTGAACCCTGTTACCAAAAATGATGAGCTGAAGCAATGCCTAATGTTTTGCCTGCTTTTGTTAAATTGAGCATATTGTACTCCCTCCCCATTTACAAGGCACTGGAAATACTCAAAGCCTTTTTGCTTCCAGAAAAGTGCTGGCAGGCTGGTTCCCACAAATGTTTGGGTCATCTGTGTTAAAATTACAGAACTAGAAACATGTGGTAACCAACTCCCACCTCTTGCCTAAGTCAGGAGGACTATCTTGTATCTGTAATTCAGAAGTTCCTGAAACAGAGACCAAACCAAAGCAAGCTTCTTTCTCCCCAGAGCTTGACTTTAAAGGCCAGATCATCTGCTGGTTTGGGTGAAGTGGTTAGAGACCAATGGAGCAAAAATATCTGTAGCTTCACACAAGAAGTGCTACTCAGGACCAGTATGACCCTGTGGCTGGTCAGAAGTGGAAACAGCACAGGCAAGAAATTGCTTGCTCATCTCCATACTCATAGTATAATCAGAGAAACACTGAGCAAATCATGATTTAATTTGAACTTGTACAGAACTAAGGGTTTCTCCTTCATTATTTGGAATGTTTATAAAGAAGTATGTTTTGTTTCAAAGCTACTTTCTCTCTCAAGCTCCAGGGCATCAAAAGTTGGTTGGCTGCAGAAATGAGCACTGGAGTATTTGCATCACACGCCCATTGCACCAGGATGGCTTTCCCTGAGCTGAGGAAAAAGTGTTTCTCACAAGGATAAGCTCTCTCCCCAAAATTACATTTTTTCAGAAGCTAGTCCCGTGCCCTGAGAGCAGGTTGGTGTCACACACAGCATTTCTCCAGCTCAGCACACCAGGAAGTTTGGATACAGCCAGGGTGGATCAGCTTTGTGTCCTACCCAGAGGTGGCCACCCACCAACCTGAGTCCCCCTGTAGTGCAGGTAGGGGAAACCATTGCTTGGCAAGTTAAATCCAGCCTGGGACCTCACACCGAAGATTTTGGCTAAATCACTACACCTGAGGTCATATTCCTTCTTCCCAGAGAAAAAGTTAAGAGAAGCTCAGCACATGCTACTGGAAACACATCTGTAGTTGTCAAGCTCAGCTTTGAGATCTGTTGGGCTGATTGCAGATAACAGCTATTGCCTTCCCAGCCAAGGTAAATAATTAAATACCAGCAGAGGAGTTCAAAGCCTGAGTATCTGCCCCTCCTGCTCTCCCCCAGTGCAGATTCCAGAACCCCATTCAGCAGAGATCCAGGAGGTTATCCATGTAATCCTCTGCACAATCTCACACAGAAAAGGATGCTGTTTCCAGTAGCTGGAGCTCTAGTGATGAAATCTAGCAGGGCTAAATAACTGTGGAGCTGGTGGAAACAATAGAGACCTTGGGAGAGGTACAGATTTAGATTTCAAGACAAGCAGTTTGGTTTTTAAAGGATAACTCCCGGAAGGTCACTCCAGGGGCTGCACCCAAGGACACCAAGAAGGTTAAGGCCAACAAAAGCAAGATATCTTATTTGCAGAGGTACCTGCTAATGATGCATTGTGAGACTGAGAGAAAGAACAATTGCTGAAGCTGATTTTGAAACTTCCCTCTTACACCACCACAAGATAAACAAATCCCCCATCACCCAAACCAAGCCACAAGTCCCTACCCAGGGCTTTGGGTGGCAGGAACTGCAGAGAGCCTCCTCCAGACCTGTCCTACTTTTTCGTGGTTCTCTCTCCCCCTACAGTGTCTCAGATTTTGTTTAATCACAAAAGGATCTATTACAGATGCCCACTCCTCCATCAACAGTTGTGTAGAGACCCAGGTTTATGTAACACACCTACAACCACTTTTAAGGAGTCTCTGCAATGTGGCAATTTTGATGGTAATTTAGCAGCATTAACACACTTGGTTTTCAATTTGGAGCCTTTTTAACTGTACTCTCTACCTAGAGCTGAAGTTCCACACTCCAGGTCATTACAACACCAGAAGGGATGGGGAAAGGTGAACTGAGCAGAGCAGTGCTGGTCAATAGCTTTGGTCTAGGTACAAATCCACCCTCAGAAAATGGGCAAACACAGCTTGCTCTGCCAGGGAAATTGAACCCAAATGAGGAGCAAACCTCGAAGAAAGGTCTTCCCAACTTTAAACTGGCCAGAGCAAAACAAAAATAAATTAAGAAATGTTGTAGGATGAGCAAAGAAAAAAAATAGAAAGCAAACTGATAGCTGGCGTCCTTGAAATCTCAAAATTCAGATGATTTATTGCTTTAATGCCTGTGTGGTGCAGAGTTACTTTCATCTGCTGCTCCCCACAGGAGCTCTGTGCAGACAGGACAGATTTGCACCCCTGAGCTGAGCCACACAGTATTTATAGTGATAGTATTTACAGCAGAGCAATGAAAATGACCCTGTGAACTGCTAAACTCCCACATTCACCAGTGTGACACTGAGTCGTCTGCAGCTCCTTCTCTTTGCTAAATTAAGGCCCTGGTGAAACCAGAGCTCGTGGCCTGTCCAGCAGCTGCTGAAAACTTCTAAAAAAGCAAAACCACCAAGAAGTGCAGGGTGATGGAAGAGTTCACCCCAAGGCTCCAGTGCAGACCTGCACTGGATTTCCTCCTGCACCACAGAAACTATTCAGATGCCTGTTCAAAATAATAACAACAACCATAATAATAAAAGATATCAAGTAAATGAGTATACACCAAAATAAAGCAAATTGCTGAAAACCATTCAGGGAAATAGATGTGCTGGCAACTCACTGATTGCTCTTTTGAAGCAATCAGATGATGTTTCCATTCCCTCCCATACCTAAAGCACCCACTGGCTGGGCCTGGGTTTCTCTTTGGTGCACAAGTGGCAAAAAAACCCCATCAAAACTGCAATTTGTGGGTGGTTTCTCAAGTCCTGCTAAGGCTGTTTATGATTCAATGCCTCTCCAGGGCTGCAGGGAGTGGAGGGATACTGAGAAGGACCTGTCAAGGAGCAGGGCAGAGAGGATACAGAGAACCAAGAGCACTGAGCTTGTGACCCCAGCCCAGTCTAATCTTGACCAAAGCCGATCAGCCGCCTTAACTCCTGCAGGAGGACAGGCAGGTTAATGCAGCAGTGCTGCCATGTCCTGCCAAATGAGGGTAATTCAGGGCACATTTGTCTTCTAAATTGATGAATTGCTTAATCTGCAATTTAATTTTCAGTTAAGTCATATAATCCCTTTCAATTCACTTTTTTTAATGGTCACAGAAAAATGTGGGGCTTGGAAATGCTTAGGGATAAGAGGAAAACCCTCTCAGATCTGCAGTCAGGGAAGCCAAACTGAGTTAGCAGCTCCAAAGGGAGCCTCTCCACCTGCCCCAGCTCTGAACAACAGCTGGTAATGCAGCAAGACAAGCTCCCTCTCACACAGCCACGTGAGATCGGGCAAGAGACAGTGAAAATGAGACCAATGCCTGAACCCTGAAACGTGTGTGAGGTCCCAGCCCACCACAAGTGAAGTGGGAAAAGCTGAACCCTTGTGTTGTGAAATCCCAGAGTGGACAGTTCCCTGTTACACACACTAACACAGACCACAAAGACCAGTTCCCCTCTTCCCCCTCTGCTGCACAGAGCACACAAGTCAATTAAGCATGCTGTTCAGCTATTTGCATGGCATGACTTGTCTGCAAACTGGGATGTTGCAAGCCTGTCATCTGTAAAAAGCAGAAAAAACCCTCCAAAAACCCCAAACCACCTCATCTCCAGGGATCCCTTTGAGAGCCAGTGGTCATTTCTAAGTTGCAACAGTCATTTCTGCCATGAGCCAACCACAACAGTGAAAGAAACCAGAATATTTCACATATTGCTGATGTCAATTCAGTTTTGAGGGGAGAGTCCTGGCTGGCTCAGGAGAAGGAAAGTTATCCTTCACCCCAGACCACCAAGGAATGCAGCTCCTATTGCAGGAGAGGTCCACTGTTCACCCAGAACATCTCCTTCTCCTACATTCATACAATAAGAAAAAAATACAAGGACTGCAAGTATGGAGTGCTTTGGTGTGGCTGGATGTAGGTAAGGATCAAGACTAGTGTTTGAGATTATTTTATCCAAAGGGTGTATTATTAAATTATGCTGTAGATGCAGCTCCTCTGGAAGGATTGAGTACAACACCCTCAGGGGGGCAGGAGCCACAGACAACTGCAGAGTGTGGGACACCCAAAGTTAAATCAACCACTTGGGCAGCACAAGTGAGATATTTAGAAACAGACGAGTTTCAGCCATTTCCCCAACCCCAGGGCAGCTTCCAAATCCTGTTCTCATTTTCCCAGGATGTCTATTGTGAAGACAAGGAGAGGAAGGAAAAAATAAAAAAGCGTGATCACAAACACACCATCGTTAAAAGAGAGTTGGAAGAATATGCGGATGCGACTGAAAACCACTTCCAAGGTGCCTCCCCAGCACGTGGGGAAGCGTTTGGCTCCTACCTGACCAGTTGGTAGCCCTGGGGAGGAGGCTTTCCATGTCAGCAAACCCTCTGCCCTTCCCACAGTCAACCTCCAAGGAATGGAACACCCTTCTCCAGAAGACAAGTCCCAGCTGTACATCTGCAACCAGCTGTGATGATCGAGTGAGGGGTGGCTGGAGTGAAACAGTCCCAGGAACATCATGCAGACTCTCCTAAAAGGATTTCAGAGCTCAAGTGCCACATAAGAACCAAAACTGAAGTGCTGGCCAACAGGTTTTGCAGGGCAGAAACATGAGCTGTACCACTTAAAAATCGAGTAGTTTAACCCAGTGCCAAACGAGCCATTTGCATTAACTTTGTGAAAAGGATATGAAGCACTTTATAGCAAGAAACAGGAGATTGACTTTATTACAAAAATACTTTTAAGATTCAAATTCATCAAGCCATTTGGATCCAGGCTGATTTGTAAAAGACATTATTGGCTGACAAGGATAGCTTTTGGCTTCCCAACACCATCAGCAATTACTACTCAGAGGGACATTACCTGTTCTCAGCTAATGAGTGACACCAGTGCCAAGTGCCAGGCACAGAGAACACATTACCTCCTGTAGAAAATGGCTCTTTAGGCTCCAGGAATAAAACTACTCTGAGACATCCATAAGAGGCCAAGACATTTTGCTTGGAGTAAAGGACTGAAGGTGATTGTAGAAAAGAAGTGTGTATTGTCCTCCTGCGCTTATCTAGACTCAATCAAGGCTATCTAGACTCAATCAAAGTCTGAAAACCATCTTGAGTTTGAACCAGATAAACCCCCCATGAAAATAAGGGGAGTCACAGCTCCTAATTGCTGTCTTAAGCAACAGGACTGAAAATGGCAGCCCTCAAACCAACAAGCCCAGCACCCCGGGGTAGATGTTGTAACTTGGTTTATTTTAGCATAGAATTGACTGTGTTGCAAATCCCACCCCCACCCACTGGGAGATGGTCAGACCAGCCCCTTCCTCCTCCTGCCCGACTTCTCGCTTCCACTTCTGACCCAGGATTTTATTGCAAAGGGAAAACAGGGTTTATTGGCCATAAAAGGAAAAGGACCCATCTGTCACATTTCTGTGGAGGGGAGTCAACGAGGAGGAACTTCAGTGACTTCCTCAAAACTGCGGAAACCCCAGAGGCCACTGCTGTCCCCCTTAAAGGATTAAAGGGTTTTTCTCAGGGATGCACGTGGGACACCAGACAGTGGAGGAGCACTGATGTCTCCTTTTGAAGGAAGACAAAAGGGGAGAGCAACAAAAAGAGATGGCAGCAAACAGGCAGAGCTGGGCAGTGTTCAGGGAGCTCTGCCCCAGGCTCCTGTGCGTGGTAAGGAGCCTGTTCCCCTCCCCAAGACAATCTCCAGTGCACCCTTTTCCTTGGTGACCCAATATGCTCCTTGCCACGCAATCCTGCTTAGGCATCTACCAGAAAACAATGCTTAACAAGCTGAAAATTTCATTTACATCAGGAACACATTTGGCCTTTTAGTTATGGCATGTTTGTGTGTTTGTTTAACAAACCCCTGCGTTTCCTCTATCTGATATTATTCTGATTTGCTGAGCTCAAAGACATACATGCTGAATTCAAAAATAACAGGAGGTAGTGGTTATTTAGGAATATTAACTTTGCTTTTTTTAATGAAAAAGTATCTTCTTACCTTTCCACCAGTAACAACAGACATGTTTAGACCCAGTTACACAAAGATGAAGGTGAGATGACCCTGCACTGAAAATCGCCCACTGGCTGCCCCTTGCATTTCAGGTGCATCGAACAGCAAAACCTGACAGGACAATTTCACTTTTGTTTCACTTTCAGAATCACGTAAAACAAAGCAGCAGTATTGGGTGGAAACCACAAACCTGATTGTGAGTCCAGAAGTCAAAGTTAACCCTGTTTGTCAGGTCTTATTAGGGCAGATGATTTCAGCACAGCCTTGTTTGGGAAGAGAAGGCAGTGTAATGCTCACAGGGCAGGTTAAACCCATAAAAACCTCACATTTTGGTTTTGGCCACCAATCTAGAACCTTTCCCTTGGAAAATCAGCTTTTCAGGAGAAGCCTGAAAAACACCAATCTTACAGCAGAGTCTTGTTACAGGACAGGAAAAAGTTCCCCTCCCCAAGACACAATAAACCACCAAAATTAAAGACGGGTCAGATGGGCATCAAACACCTTCAGGCTGCAAGGTTTCTTTGGATGTGTTGTTTAAAACATTCTTGTTAAATCAGATCTTCACTACCTACTGTTTGGCCAGTTGGTCCCACTGCTAAACCTGATGCTGATGTTCCTGTATTACTTATTCCAACAACTTCCACTACCCATTTATTTTATAAAGCAAGACCCTCAGCACACATCTTATACAGATAGGACAAAAATAGCAAAAAAAAAAGAAGCAGGTACAACATCTACTTTTACTCTTTTCTAATGCAAAACCCCACAAACCCTTTTTGACATGAGGCTCCTAAAAATAACACATCCTGAAAAAGTCCTGTTATTTTTATACAGTCACAAGAATCACTGGATTGCTTCTAATTATCCCATCCTTCCTTGGAATGTCTATTTGTGCTCAACAAGACACAACTGGCTGTGACACCAGTGGAATCATAACACATCTTGAAGCTGGGTAAGTTTAGTTTCTCCTTGTGAACAGTTTTGAGAGAATGACAGTTAAAAAGAGCCCGTTTTACTGTGGTCTTTGGAGTCTGTGTTCAAAAGGTGCTGGATCAAAGTAGAAACAGATCTTACACTGACCACAACTGAAAACAAAACCAGTCTCTAACACAGATTCACAGCAGGATTAGAAATGTTCCACCTAAACAGGATCAGCAGGGAGATTCCTAAAAAGCCCTACAGCAGGACTAATCTATTGGACTTCACCTTCCCTGGAAATACATCCTTACTGCCTCCAGCTTCCAGGGGACACTGACTACTCCAGACAGCTGTAACACAGAGGAATCTGCTTGGGGCACACAGAAACACAAACAGTTATCCATCTGCACCGTGCCTGACTGTACCAGACTGGCAGCTGGACCTTCACTGGTAACCAGCTCTCAGTGCACACTCCCAGTGTCTCCCATGGTGCAGTCAGCACTCAGCTATTACTGGAACTCATTACTGCATGTCCAAATATTTGCATGGAGAACTTGCTGGACACTTACTCACAGGAGGTCTGGCTCCTGCCTAATCTTCTTAATGCTCCTCCACACCCCCAGGGGAAGAACATTCCCAGAATCAGCACCTACAGCCCCAAGTTCTTCCAGCGAGCTGCATCTCTCAAAGCTGGAACTCACATCATCTTTCTGCTATTATTTTACACTATTTTTTTTTCTCCTTGGAAAACGTGATTCTTTTATCTGAGGAGTCATCCATTGCAATTTGTATTGTCATGGCAACACAACTCCCTCCCCCGGCCAAACCCCATCCCCAGGCTCATTGTGCTCATTACCAGACAGGCACACAGACCCTGCATACAGATGAACCTCTCACCCTGGTCTCAGGCCTCCTCTCCCTGCAGCTGAACTGCCACAGCTCCTGCTGTGGGGTTATATTTGTCACAGGAGAAGGGGAAAAAGTCTTACTAAGACAAATTTCCTCTACTCAAAGAAATACACTTTATTCAAGTCATTTTTGTAGTACAGACATTTTTGTTGTACTGATGAAAATGAAGAGGTTCATAACCAGTGTGAGCAGTGCAATAAAAAAAAAATAATACTTAGAGAAGGTGCAAAAGGGTTTTGCTAAAGCAGCTTGGATATCCTGATAAAGAAAAAGGGGAAGATCACTCCACAAAGGATCACATTTAAGAACAGGGCTCTGGAGCCCTCTTATGGCAGCTTGCTCTCAGCTTCCTCAGAGCAGAATTCCATGTACTCCTCCTATTATTATCTCTGTGTAGACAAGGATGTGATGCTACTGAGATGGGGTGGGAAAGAACATGATCCCTCTGTGATCACACAAATGTGAAAAACCCCACACTTGCAGCTCCCTGAGTGGTCCTGATGGGCATGAAAAGACTGGACAACTCCCATATTTAAAGAGGACAGAAGGCACTGAGACCAACCTCCTCTGGAGCTCAAGTGCTGCTTCAGCAATACAAACACCTGCAGGGAGCTAAGGAAATGACCAAATCTGCTGCTCCAGTGCCAACTACTGCTCCATAGGGATATCAGGCTGCCCAGTGCCGTGCAGGAAGGCCAGACTGGTTTCATATCAACCCTTCCTTGACTCCTCCAGGCCAACAAGTTCTGACAGAGCCACGGAGCTCAGTTATGGACAGATCCAAAATCTCCATCCAGCAGGAACTCAGGGAGCAAACAGCAAAGGAGATGCTTGAGCAGGAAAAAGCACAGCTGCAGGGCTCTGAAGGGGTTACAGAGATTCAACAGCAGGGAAATATTTATGGAAAAAAGATGCTGAGCTGTGCATGTTTCCCAGGCTGGAGATGGTTTTAATTTACCTCTTGCAAAGGCTGTGATTATTTGCTGCTGGTTTTTGTTGAAAGCAACTATTCGAGGCTCACCTACTCCCTCTGGTGTCACAGCTCTGCAGCTGAGCCAGAACAAAACAGCCCCCAAACCCACACCAACTACAAGGAATCCTGCTTTTTTTTTCCCCTCTGGAAAAGAGGAAGCAATATATTTAAGCATTAGTGATTACTCTGGCCTTGCCAAACACAAAGCATTCTTCGACTATAGCACGCTAAGGACAGTGCAGACATCTCCTGGAGCTTAGAGCCAAAGCTCTAAGTTTCCTTTTTCCCAGCTTTTCCCTTTGGAGATTGGTCTCTCCCTCTCTGACTTTAGCTGAAATGCAGCATCCACCACAATCCTCACTAGATTTTCCTCTGCAGCAGCCCCTGAGTGCATGGTTCTGGTCAGCACTGATATCCTCCTATTAAAACCTTAGTTTAGGTATTTCTATGAGAAATTTTAAAACTAGGCAAGTATCCTTACCAATACTAGACTGAAGTCTGGCAGCTGATCCTCCTGGTCTAGCACTGCTTTGGGGGAGGAAGCTGTATCTCATCAGTCCCTCTCATATCACTCCCCAAATTCCAGAAACCCTGCACAGCCCCACAGACAAAAAGAACCAGCCTTCACCACAGTTAAAACTATCACCTCCCAACCAGTGCTGCCTCCCCAGGCACTTCCCAGTGGAAGTGCCCACTTTCTGCCTGACTCTGCTGCTGCTTTCTTCCAGCCTCAAGCTGCTCCTCCTCTGCTTTGTGTTTCTTCTCCTTTCTCTCACTGCTGAGTTGCCATATGATGCTGCTGTAGCACCAAGAGCAACTGAGACACAGGTCCTTGTCCTCCCTTTTTGCTCTGCAGCTGCTCCTCTCCCCATTCCCACCCAGGGGATGGCTCTGCATCCCCTTCCTGCACCTTCTGCCCCCATGTCTCTTGCCCAGGCCAGCAGCAGCTTACCCAGCCTGGCAGAATCCCTCCTCAGCCCATGTGAGCAAGGTTTCCAAGCTCTCCTCATAAAGCATCCACTCCACATTCTTCGATTAATATGCACCTTGAAGGGAACCATAAATATTTGCCTGGATTTTCTGCTAATCTTGCTCTGACATAGTTATTAGGATTACTGGAGTGCAGGATGATAAGCAATGGGGTGAGTCCTGGAGTGTTTTGGGAGATGACAGTAACACCTCCCTGTATTTCACTGATGTGGATGCCTTGGTGACCTGCACTAATCCACTTGGAAAATTACTATGAGAGAACAAAGAGCTTTGAAATACAAAGCAGGAGGTGGAGTACTACAAAAAGGAGTTTATTTCCAGACTAGGGTTTTCTAAATATATGCATAAACATCTGTACTCAACACCAAGTGGAGAGTCACAAACAGAAATGAGCAGAGAATCTTCCTGCACACCCACATCCACGTGCATTGGTCCAGAAGGAGAAATCCAGGAGCCCTGGTTTACAGCATGACCTTTCTCCCAGTACACACATACAGAAATAACCACCCTCAGCCCGAACATTTAACAAACCACTGTGCCAAAACAAAGGCTGTTTTGCAGAGGTCAGGCCAAAAGCTGAGGTTTGGATGTTGTGATGACCTACAGCCCTTTTCACACAGAACTCCTATTCCTGAATATCACAACAGTGCTTAGTTTCTCCAGCAGCATAATTAGCATGACCCAGTGTAGTGTCACTGGAAATCCATCTAGACCTGCAGGTAGGAAGCACCTTATGGACAGGGCAGGAATGCTGCTCTCTGTGGGCCAGAGACACTGCACCATTGGTGGTATTTTATCTGATAGCACTCTGTAAATTCTTCTTCTTTGAGTTTGTACTGTGGCCTTCGAATCACACATTTCCATTGCTGTCTCTCCCCTGGCAGCACTAATTAACACACCACAGGAACCTCAGGAGAGTGTTACCTGCTGAATCCAGGCCCCCACTGCTTGCAGTCCTTTGGCTCCGTGGCTGTCAGCCAAGCCACGTCTGTTCACACCCAGGCTGGCTCAGCTGGGTCACAGCTTGAAATCATGGGGATGATGTTACAGCAATAGACTTCAACCCAGAATGAGCCAATAGTGACCATTAAGTAGGATATGCTAAAAGCATCTATTTCCTTCATCAAAAATTCTGTTTATAACTAAGTAAAAAGTCTCCTCCTTCCTCCTTCTCAATCAAGATATTCAACTTGATCCAAAAGCTCCAAGATGACTCAAAGCACGGGTTTTCAGCCAGCTTTGCCTTTTAGACTTTTAATACTAACTTATCATTATCTGTTACATTTAAAACATTACACACATCTCTGGAGGTGTACCCTGACAGACTCATCAAGTGATCTCATAACATTTCTCCTTAAAGACTTAGCTGTAACATCTTATTGTAAGGCATATTTCTAGACTGCAGAGAAGAATTTTAAACTTTTCTAAGGGTCATATGGCTTTCTGTCATTCTAAACTAAGAATCAGAACAGAACACTTGGTGTCACGAATGCCATAACATAAAGAAAATACCATTTTCCTCTGACTCTATGTGCAAGTCCAAGGACTACAACAGCTTTCCTAGTAATTGGCATTACTTCCACTTTTCCACAGTGATGAGAGGGACTTCAGAGGAAGTATCCAGTCCAGATTTCTGGGATAACATGTCATCAGCCCTGCAGAAGTCGACCAGAGGCTTCACCAGTACTGCAGAGACACACTCTGAGCAGAAAGCAACCTGGAGTAACTCATGCAAATAGATCACGGGAATTTTGCATCCTCCTGACAAGCAGCTGTAATGATTCCACGTGGGAGACAAGTCAGAGGACTGTCAGAGGAGCTGGGTCTGTTTTGGTTGTGCGGTTGCACAACTCGTTATACACAACAACAGTCCACCCAATGCACCGAGTAAATACCCCTCAGTTTTACACAGACAGATCAGCCAGGCCAGCCTTTCCCCCACACCCTGCAGCTCCCCAGTGCCTCTGGGCTGCTCCTCAGGGTCAGGGCTGTTTCTCCAGTNAGCTGTGTGTTTGGTGAGTACTCAGGGCTTCCACCTGGTCCTTAGAGGATCCCCTGTGTTTCTCCCGTGGGAATGTTACTTTTCCTCATTTGCACACCCAGAGTTCACCAGTTCCAGTGTTTGGATGAGGAGAAGCAACGTGAATGTATCATTGAATGGTTTGGTTGGAAGGGACATTAAGCTCATCCAGTTCAACCCCCTGCCCTGGGCAGGGACACCTTCCAGTATCCCAGGTTGCTCCAGCCTGGCCTTGGACACTTCCAGGGATGGGGCAGCCACAGCTTCTCTGGGCAAATATAATTATACACAAGGCACTGCCTTTTGAAAGGCTTGTTTTTTTTAGACTGGGGTCAGCCTGGACTAGGTAAAGGGTGCTTTGCTTTCAGAGACCAGCTCAAACCAGCTGTGTTAAGTCTCCTGTGCAAAACACAGTGTAGTCTGGCAGATGGAGATGCTAAGTAAGAACTCATTAATCCGTTAGCACTTTCACCCACCCACCAAAATCCCAGTGGTCTGAAGTCATGGTTTTCTGACACAAATCTAGAAATCTATAGCTTGTACAACAGCTGCAACCAGAATAAAGTTCCAGGAAACAAAAACGTTTCATTTAATTACATGGGTATGCCAGAACTATTCAAGACAGGGATCTCAGAGCAAGACAAATTGGTGTCTGAAAGTATCTGCAAGCTTCCTTGTGGTACAAAACTGGAAAAGGCACCTCATGACTCCTGCAAAGCACCTGTTCTTCACTCTGCACACCACAATGGGTTAAAGCCACAGGATAACAAAAGCTGCTTTTTTGGAGTGTTTTATTAAAAATCAAGCCAGCTTTCACCTGCAGACAGAACACCTTCAAAACCAACTCTTGTTCACACAACCTCATCTCACTGTCCTCTACCCCAGACATGGAAAAGCAAGGACCAAGGCTGCAAACAACAACTAGAAAGCCCAGAAGCTGGCAAGCCATGTCCAGGGCTGGCTGGTGCTGATCTCCATATCTAGAAAGGTTCAATGTGCTCATTCTGGGAGGCCAAGAAAAACTAAATATAGTAGCAGGCTACCAGCAAACACACAACCTGGCACAGCTTCCAGCTACCTGAAAAATCCATCCCTCTCTCCACAGCCCACTCCAATAGCTGCAATCCTTTGCCTTGTTTGGGGAGAATGTGCCATAGGGAGGCACTTCCATGTTTTACTTACACGGGTAATTGCACACACAGACTCAGGGATGGAGGTAATGCAGAAATAGCACTGATATGCCTCACTCAGGGGATCATCTGGCACTTTCAGACTGGGTTTTTATTAAGCCTGACATCCACTCACAGATAGGAGGGAGCATCCTCACCTCACATCCCAGGAGCCAAGGCCTGGTACAGAAACTGCCTCTTGGAGCAGAGAACCATCCAAGAGCATCTGTTTTATTTTAACCTCTGCCCTTTAAGGAGGACCCAGAAAGGAAAAAAACTCAATGCCTTTGAGCCAGACTGGCTTTGTTGGTGTGTATGAGGCTGGATTTCGTGGAGAGGGCTTTTCAATAAGAAAAGGCCTCAGGGGGAGCTGCTCACCTCTGGTCTTCTGAATGGCATCTCTGCCACTAACAGCCCATGGATGTTGTGTTTCTGAAGACAGACACCAATTTCGGCCAGGCTTTGAGATTTAGCTCAAAGGCATGCATGTTCCCAACACAAAAAAATGAGGTCAAAGCAGCTTCTTTTGAAAAAATAAATAGAGCAATAAAGCATTCTTTCAGATTGGCTTCACAGGGGATAAATCACTGAGCAAATACAACCATCTTATCTCATTGGCAAATGGCAAGTTACAGCATCCAGCTTTACTTGCTTGGTGGAGAGCAAACCGACTTCTCATTGTCTAGAAAAACGCTGCTCTTTACTTTTTACAAGACTTGTTTGTTTTTTAAAAAAAACA
>VYZS01064339.1:377-12433 GCA_013400695.1 Neodrepanis coruscans
ATCCACGCCACCAAAATAATTCCAGGGACAAACACAAACGAGGGATAATAACTAATTTAACTGGACTTATTGGAGAGTGACACTGCAGAAGATTAGGATATCCAGAGCAGACTGTAATTGCTGGGAGATTGGGGTCTGATGCCTGTTTATCTATTCTATTAATCTCTCTCTGCATCTGTCTTTTTACTCAATCAGTTGCCCATTAGCCATCATTTAACTACTGTTCCTGTCTTTTCTGCCTTCAGTGTCTCACCCTTTCTGTCTGCTTGTTAGCTAGAACAGATGTAAGAAAATTGCATCCTGCACAGAAGGTAAATGTGAGCTCTAATGGGCCACATTTGGATTTTGAATGTTCAAGAGTAACTTTGCAGGAGTTAAAGAAACTCTTCAGCGTTTAGAGAAGCACCAGGGCAACAAAATTGGTCCCTCAGCACCAATATGCTGTTCACTACCTGTTTAGAGCTTCTCTGCAGGACATTTGTTGATGAGTGAGATCTCAGGGTTAGGTTTTAAGACATGATGATCGTGGTTGGGATGGTGTCCATTTCTAGGGAAGTATTTTTATTCCTTCAACAATTTCTTTTTTCTCAGCCTCTTCCTGCGAGTCTGATGTGGTGTTCAAGTTCCTTTTGTAGAGAAATGCTGAAGGTTTAAGAGTTAGGACAGGTTGAAAGCAGTGTAATTGCCAACAGTGCCCATTTTCCATCTGGTGACCCATCCTTCAATTAACCACCTTTTCTGCCAGGCTACTCTTTCTGCTCCTGCATCTCCATGTGATCTCCCATTCCTCTACCTGCCATCCATCTGCTCTTCTCCTCAGCCCTGGACTGTTCATTTAGACTCCATTTACATATTCACTGTTGATTTTGCATATTAAAATCTCTGCCCATCTTTGCTCAGCTAATGGGGATATTCACTGGATCTCATTTTGTAATAGGGCATTAATTAGTCTTTTCTAATGGGATCCCTTTGGAATCGCAGGTTGCATCCACAAGAGACCTTCATACTTATATTTTTTTTCTCGTGGAAACCAAAGGAATTAGACATGTTTTTGCTTTGGTCTTGAAGATTGGCCACCAAACCCTCAAAACAGAAGGTGCACCTGATGAGTGGGGCAGTGTATCTTCCTATCTGTCATTAAAAACTCCCTCAAATCAATCTAAGGGGACACACTTACAATACAGGAGGAATAATGAAATGAAATTAAGGAGATATATTGATGTCTTTGTATAAACTGAAGTAAACACAGGCTCTGGAGACCTTTGGGAATCTTGCACTTGAGTATTCTTTAAGCTTCCATAGATTTTTGCCTGCGTGTTAAAAATATTGTTAACCCCTGAGGAGATTTAGTGCCCGGGGATCAATGAACATAACACAGAGATGCCTAATCATAGAAAATGGGATTGACTGTTTGTGCTGGTGAAATCAGCCCAGCAGTTAATTCTGCTGCCACAACAAGCACGTCGATAAGGTTCCCTGCTGATTCATGGAAGGGTTTGGGAATACAGCCTGGCTTCTTGGGAAGACAAGAGTTGGGTTTGCCTCAGCTGCACAGTCCCAAGAGAGCTGGAAAAAGGTGGAAATTTAGCTCCAGGAAGGAGTGTGTGTGTGTTCTGTAGAACAGGTCTGGGCAGTGAATCAGGGACAGCACATGGCAACATATTGGCATTTCATTTCCCAGTGCTGGCAAGACATTCCCCAAAGGCCCCACAGCTCAAACTTCTTCTCATCATCCTCCCACCTCTCCTTGGATGCTTTGGGGCACATTGACAGACTTTCTGATCAATTCTGGGTTGGAAGACAGAAAGAAAGTTTTCTCCTGATTTCAGTTCCCTCTGGATCTGACCTTGCACTGATTTGGGAGTATAGCAAAGCAATCCAGGATTTCTTGTTTGTGAGGAATGAGAGGCTCTGAGAAGGAATAAAAGGTCCTATTTTTTTTTTGCCTGACCCTTGTATGGTGGCACTGAGACTGTGTGTGAAAGGAAGGCAGGAGACAGCATTTGAGAGACTCTGTTCTGCAATAAAACAACCCAAATGATGGGACCTTTGGAAGGTGAGCCAGTCCCTCATCCAGTCTCAAAGTATCATGGTTCAGCCAGTCAGTCTGAGCTGGAATTTGCCTCCTGGATGTGTCCAACACACAGAGTCATGAAGCAGGAGAGAGAGCACCTGGCTGATGCAGCCTGTCTTTGGGCCCTGTGCTCAAGGGTTTTGTCTTCTCCATGCCACCCAAAATTAACCCATGTGAGCAGGCAGTGGGGTTGGGATGGTGTTTGGACAGAAAACATCTGGCAATCTTTATTTACAGATGTTGCTCCTGTTTATCTCTGTGACTGCTCCATCAGTGGTTTGGGTTGGAAGGGACCTTAAAGGTCATCTAGTCCAACCCCTCCTGCCAGGAGCAGGGACATCTTCAACTAGAGCAGGTTCTTCAGAGCCCCATCCAATCTGACCTTGAATGTTTCCAGAGATGGGGCATCACCTCTCTGGACAACCTGTGACACTCTATCACCACCATCAGCATAAAAAACTGTTCCTCATATGCATGTTTCACGTGCCTGAACTCCTGTTTATTCAGAGGTTCTCCTTGTTTTGAAGTGGATCCCTTTTTTTCTTCCCTTAAGCTTGGAGCTCCCGAGGAAATCAGCTGTTAGTTGCTAGGCTGCAGCAAGTCCGTTGTATGGACACACAAAGTGCTGATGGAGCCAGGCTGTGTCTGAGAAATTTGGGTCTGAGGCCAAATTTCAGACACTCCCAGATTTTGGGGCAGTCTGGATCTGACTCTCCAGTTCTTCCCCTTCATGAGAGGTGAAGCTCTAATCTCTTCCTCGGCTCTTTCCAGACACGGGGATTTTGGGGTTGTGGATCAGATCCATCTCTGTGTCTCTAAATAACAATAAGGGGATTATCCTTCTTGGGAGGGTGGGAGGTGGAGGGAGGAGTGGGCTCTGCAGGAGACCCTCTGGGACCCATATGTTGGGTCGATGGTTAATTTTTGCAGTAGGGCAAAGACCACCAATCTGCCTTGTGTCGATGCTCCCATCTCACTGGGTGCCCCAGATCCTGCCCTTAGTTTATTAAGGATCAGGAAAAAAAACTGCTGATGGTGCCTCTTGCAGGGAGAGGGGGGAGAAATGGGGGTGTCTGTGCAAGTCTATTACATCTGGGCTTCCTTCCAGCATGAATAAAAATGTTCTGTATGTCCGGAGTTATCAACATACTCTTTTTTATTCCTGTCAATTAATCTAATCTGAATGAGTCGCTGCTGCTCGCAGAATAATAGCCTTGGATGTGAAGTCTTATTTCTCATCTGCTTTGCGGACTAGACTCCGATGTTGTTGGCCCTGGAATCGTGGTGTTGAATTACTCTGAGATAAATCAAGCCCTCTCTAACCAAAAAACCTGCCAGCCTCGTTGGTGAGAGCAGGCAGCGTCCTTATGGGATGAGCAGGGAGCATCCCAGCTCCATCCTGGCTCAGGCTGGTTTTCCAGCCCCATCCTGGCTCTTGGCACCTCTTGCCCTTCTCTCCACACTGTTTATTTTTCCTTCCCACAGATGAAAGGAAGAAAAGCAAACTGCACCGATGCTACTTTGTTCATGGCTTATTGAACAATTAGTTTCAGCTCAAGGTTTAATCTTCCGGCGTTTCTTTTCTTTCCTTTGTATGCCATGTGTGCCTTGGAAACTTGTTGGCTGCAGGATCTGTGTGGCACTGGGGATGGGCTCAAACTTGGCTCAGAGGGACGCTGTGCCCAGAGCAAAGCAGGTGTGAAGTGCCCTGGCTGCTCAGAGAGGAAGATAATTGGGGACTGTAAACTAAAATAAAACAGAAAGGCTACAAAAGGGGTTGCATGGCGATGCCTCCTGCTCGGGGTTGGCTATTGTGGGATATGCCCCTCTGGAATTCCCGAGGTCTCTCCATCAGCTTTAAACCTTTTAAACCCCTTTCAAGGCTCTCTGTGGTTGCTTTGCCTGGTGGGGTGTGACAGGAGTGCAGGATCTGCTGGTGTGTGGCTCCCTGGAATGCTGGGAGGGTGCAGGGAGCCTGGCGGGCACCAGGACACGTCCTTGCAGAGTGGGATGGTGCCAACAGTCGCCTCTGGCACCAGAGCAGGGCTGCACGTGCTCTTTGCTGTCTCCTGAATGAGGTTTGCTGCTGCCTGCCAGGAACTGGAGTGTTTGTGCATCTGAGGGAGGAAGGGTTTGCATGTTGTCTCCCAAAATCCCAGTGCCATCACAAGGTTTGGGGCTGGTGGAGCAGCCTGGCTGTGCATGGGGTGACCCACAGCCATGAGCCCATGAGCAGGAGAGGAGAGCTCTGCCTGATTTTTTTTTCCTGATGTCTCACTCCTTTGGGTTCTTCTCCACATTTCCTATCCCCAGGGGTTGGTGACATTGCAGTTTGCTTTGTATTTTTCCAAGTGTTGTAGCAATTCCTGGTTTCTCCCTGCCCATGCTCACATGGGAATCTTCTCACACCCATTCTTCCAGAGATTTCACATCCCTGTGCATTCACAGCAGAGCATTTACATGGTTTTTTTCTCCCACATTTGGGCTCCTCCTGCCTTCCTTCCCTGAGTTCAGCAATCTTGCTACTGTTCACTACTCCAGTTCACGTGACCTCCCCATTAGCTGCTCTAACTAAAGCCTCAGGCAAATAGTCATTGAGGATTTATTTTTATTAAAAAAAAAAAAAAGTAGGATTAACTATCCTGATGAACAAGAATAACATTAGCAGCTGTGCCTGCTCAGCCACCATGATCCCATCCCTCATATCATAAGCTGATTGCCTGGATGGGTCAGTAAGTTGTCCCAGCAGCCCCTCACTGATGGTGCTTTACATGTTGTTTTCATAGTGCAGGAGGTGTCTGGGGAGGGCTGAGGTATCTGGAGAGGCTTCAGGGGTGCAGAAATCCTTTCTTCAGACACCTCTGAGTGTCAAGTTGAACATGCCTTGGGACTGTGATTGCAAGTGGCCACCTGGCAAAGGTCCCACGTGTGGACAGTTTCTCATTCTTGCTGCACAGAAACATCTCCATCACCTGGATGTGGTGATGGGGAGACTGGGGAACATCAGCTCAGGTGGGGAGAGATGACCTGGGACTTTCTGCTTGTAGAATGTGAAGCTCTTACCTGAGCTCTGATGGCTGAAAGGGAGGCACAGGGCACTGGTGGAAGGAATGGGATGTCAACAAAGCTTCTGTCACACACTGAGGAGTAGGGGATGAGCAATTCTCTGCCACCATCTTATAAAAACAGAGCAGTTTCCTTGGGTCACTCTCCTTGCAAGGTGTTCAGTTATTACTTGAACAACCCAGGGAATAAATCCCTTCCTCTGCCTCCAAAGCCCCCAGAATTAGGGTTTCTTTCCCCTGGTGAGCAGTCCCCAGGCCCACACTCTCCCAAAGGCTGGCAGCTGGTGTTTGCCTTCCAACGTTCCTATTCACGATATCAACAGTCACCTTAAATCCTGCTAATGTTAAACCCTGAGCTGGCATCAGGCTGGTGACTTGCTTCTGCATCACAGGGGCTTGCCAAGAGCTGTGGGATGCCCTTTGAAGATGGGGAAGCAAACGCCATAAAATTATGCAGCTTTATTAGTGGAATTGTCATTTGTTCCCTGCAAACATCTGAGACTCTTCTTCATCCCCCCTCCCCCCCCCAACTCCCATGCTTGAAAACAGTGGCAATCAGAGGCACCATTCAGCAGCCCCAAACCACATGTGAGCATCCCAGGGGATTCATTTTTGCCCCCTTCCCAGATTCATCCCTCCAGGAGGGCGATGTGTGCATCAGGAGCTGCTGTGCCACGTAGCTCTGCTGCCAAGAGATAAATCACAGCGTGGGCATTCAGCCTGGAAGAGGGGAGCCTCCTCCTAGGATGCCAGCTTTGGGGGGCTGGTTGATAGAGACAAAGGAGAAAACCCAATTTTCAGTGGAAGTCATGGGATCATGGATTGGTTTGGGAACTACTCATGTAGTTCCACCCCCCCTGCCATGGGCAGGGACACCTTCCACTAGGTCAGGTTGCTCAGACCCTCATCCAACCTGGCCTTCAACACTTCCAGGATGGGGAATTGACAACTTGGAAACTGTTTTCCAACAGGGGAAAGTTTGTACCCTGCCCTGAAGTGTGGGGAGGTGGCTTGCTGTATTCCTTCCTTCTCATTCCTGTTTTTTAATGATTTGCTGAGGAGAAAACTTCCCCACTGGAAATGGAAACTGTGCCACAGAGGCACTGCTGAGCCACACGTTTCTGTGAGGGACTGGTGCAAGTTCTAAAAGACAGATGCCACATCAGCATCCATAGCTTCTAATTAAAAATCTGTGTGTTTTTTTTTTTTAAATTTAATATTTATTATTTTGTTGTTTTGGTTTTGGAGGATTTTGCTAGTAATTTTTCCAGTGATAAAGACATGGCTATGACTTCCACCCTTCTGTATGTCTGGGCTTTTCTCTGGGTCTTACACTGGAATATCTTACAGATTTTTAGGGTCTCTGTTTCAGCGCTGAAAAGTAGAAAAAATACATACAGACTACGAATATTACATTTTTTTCTCCTCTGAAATCTTGTAACCATTTTTAGTGAGTGCAGGATTTTCAGCAGGATTTTCACCAGGAACAAGGTGATCTTCAGGGTCCCTTCCAACCCAAACCATTCTGTGATTTTGTGATCTCTTTCTTTCCATGGGGAGGACACTGTCACAGGGATGAAGAGCAGAGTGTCTTTGTCAGTATCTGTCCAGTCTGGGACAAATATCCCATATTCAACAGAGAATCATGGTGGTGTTCAGGCTGGAAAAGCCTTTTAGAGTCATAGAATAGAATCATAGAGTCATTTAGGTTGGAAAAGACCTCTGAGACCATCAAGTCCCACAGTTCTCCCAGCACTACCAAACCTGCCACTAAACCATGTCCCAGAGTAACACATCCAGGGCATTTAAATTCCTCCAGGGATGGTGACCATGGAGATGCTGATGGAATGGGACAAGAGCAGAGAGTGAACTTGATGCCTAAACCCTCAACTTCCCTCAAGAAGATGAGAAATACATTCAAGTCCCCATTGTGTTGGGACTCTCAGGTTGAGTTGCTGTGGATGATCTCCCACCCATTCCTGTGTTTAACTCCCTTTCTGAACCCTTCCCTCTCCAAATCCCATGCCATTGTCACCCAACCATGGCAATGCCTGTTCCATATTCTAGTGCAGGAGAGAGTTGGAAGTTAAAAATGGGCAGAAAAAGGAGCAAAAGACCCACTTCTGACACGGGAAATTAAATAATTAGCAAATGTGGCAGGAAAGACGATGAAAAACAAGTGCAATGATTCATGTTTTATGTCTCCTACTGTACAGAACACTTTAAAGTGTCAGACAGCACGACAGTCACTCTTTAAAGCCAATTAAAGTTTTATAATAAATAGAAGCTTTTCATTTTTTCTTGTTTATAATCTCTCTCTCTCCATGTGGTGGTGATGTGGTTCACTGTAGAAAACTGGGTGATGCATTTGCTGGAAATCCACAACAAATGGGTACAGAAACCTGCTTTTCAAAAGCCTCTTTTATGTCAATTATTTACCTTCCTTAAATTCAGCTCTGGTGGGGAAAGTAGCCATAATAATATCATATTTTCTCGTTGTGCTTTTCATTCAGGGAGATTACAGCCGATAACCTGGAGAGGGGTAGAGAGAGGTGCTCTCTTTTCATGCTTGGGAGAGGTGATTTTTGGGAGCTCAGAGAAGAGCAGAACAATACATGAGCTGGCAGCGGATTTGGAAACCCCCATTGCCAGGGAATTCATTTGGAGAAGGCAGGTCGCTCTAAGCTCTGCAGGTGAAGGTGGGTTTGGAGGTCAGATGAGGGTCCAATTAAGTGAAGCAGGGTCATTTGGGGGGCCAGGAGAGCAAAGGATGCGAGAGAACAAGGTGGAATCTCTTTTCTTTGTGCACCATCTCCCGAGGGGAGACTGATGGTTGTTGACCTCTCAGACTGGCAATACTGGAAAATACTGGAAAATGCTGTAAATTGGGAGCAGCTCTGGTGAAGGCCGTGCTGAGAGCCCTTGTTCCTTCATCTCGAAGTTTCCCAATAGGTAAAAGGGGCGTGAGAAACGGAGCTACTTGTACAGGACTTATTTCACCAAACTCCTCATTGGCTGCTTCACAGCTCGTTGTTGTTTTGTCTTTGTATTAATGGTTCTTCCTGTTGAAAAACAAAGGGATTTCGCACCATTCCAGACCTGGGAGTAAGATTAGGTTCACAGCTCTGAAAAAAGCGATCTTGCCTTCCCCAGGCCCAGGGAAGAAGCAGTGGATGTTGCTGCTCTTTCTGCCACTACAGCCTCTTCATCCTCCCCTTTTTCCTCTTTCCTCTCCCATCAGCAGCGCTCGTATTGGTGCATCTTTATCTCGCACGTGCAAAGATACACCTCAAACCAATTGAAATGTTAATCCAATTAACATTAAAAGGAAATGAAAGGACACTGAAATTGGAGGCCTCTCTTGCTGTAGCCACCAGTCTCCCTTGGTTGAAAGACCTCTGTGAACCTCATCGGGCTGGAGCCCGGGATTCCCTGAGCGGCACCACTTTCATGTTTTGGAGTGGGCATCTCAGCTGCAGAAAAGCAGCTTCTTTGTTAGATATCTCCTCAGCTTTATTCGGGAGGGTGATAAAATTATTCCATAGCTTTCCTGCCAGAGGGGAGTTGGAGGAGCAGTGTTCCCGCTATTAGGCAAAGATCCCTTTAATTGGGCAGAGTGAATATTCACCCTTTAATGACGGCGGGGCTCTAATCCTTCGTTAGGTGGCTGCATCCCCCCTCCCGATCTGTTTTTAATGACCCGGTGCCTACATCATTAATATCACAAGTGCTGACACTGGGAGGAAATGCAACAATCAAAGGGACACCCTGAGAGGTCCGGGAGCAACAACATTTTCCAGCTCCCCTTTGTTGTGGGAAGCGCCGGTGCCCTGCAACACCAAACTGGCATCAAGGCTGGGGCCTCCTGCGGTGGGAGAGGGGAGGGTTAACTCCAGCAAATTACAGGAGCTCAATTAGTTCAATTAGGAGCTTGAAAACTAAAGCAGCTCTTCCTGAACACCGTCTAGGACTGTAGGCTCTGCCTGCAGGCTCCGAAGCGCTCCCACACTGCCCCGTTCCCTGGAGTTTGCAGCTTTTGAGGGAACCTTCCTTACAGAGGGAAGGGCAGATTCCCATTTTTTTTTACTTTACTCCATCCTGGAATGGATGGCTCTGTAGAAATCCATGACGTTACTCCAGCATATTCTTGGAGGAAGAATCTTTTCCAGGGAATCCCAAGTGGGAGATGTTTCATAAATCAGAAGAAAAATGGTAAAATCTGTTTTTTTCCTTTTTTTCAGCGTTCTTTTGAGTGTCTTCCCGTGAGCAATAAGCACCAGTCATTCCCAACTGTAATTTTTTTCCTGTGTGACAGTACCTGCCTTTTGATAGATCAGAAGGAGATGGGGAGGGGTATTAATATAACAAATCCATGGCTGTCTAGACAGTTCCATGTTGCTGGCATGTCACAGGATGTGTACATTGGGTCCTGCTAAGTTTTCATTGTTCTAAATCCACCCAGTGAATTACTACCTGACAAATTAAACAGCTGCTGCAAGGTTTTGGTGTTGGCAATGTCCTTCTCTCCCTCCTCCTGTGACATATGAATTTTGCAGCTTTTAGCCTTCTGTTGTCAATCTTGGGAAACACTTTATGGTGCCTGTGTCATGTTCATGTAGTGGATTCTCTGCAGACACACTCTATTAAAGGTTCCATGTGGTGACATGGGGAGCTGGACATGATCAGCACCATCCTTTATGATGGTTTTAGGCTTAAAATGGGAGTTTTTTTTTTTACATAGACTCATAGAATCATAGAATATCTCAAATTGGGAGGGGCTCATAAAGATCATTGAGTCCAATTCCCTGTGAAAAACTAAAACTGGGAAAGGGCACAGGGGAAGGGCTGTGGTCATTGCTGCACCCAGGAGAGAAAAGCTGCTCTCCCTGCAGTGGAATAACAGCCCAGCAATGGTCCTGACATCTGTGGAGGGGACAAAGTGACTCATCTTTCTGTGATACACTAGAAGAGGGAAAAATGTTTGTCTGAGCTAGAATTTAATGAGAAAATAGGGGTTAATAACCTCCCAGTCCTGGCTGTTCTGGGAATATTAGCTCCAGTTTTTCTGTCCTTTCACATCTAATTTATACCAGGCTGGGTACCACTCACTGAGGCCCCCAGCTGTGATCTCTCCTGGATGCAGCACCGGATTTGGGCTCAGAGCTGTCATCTTCTTCCATCAAGATACAGGATGCTGCTCTGGGGGAAAAAAAAAAAATATGTTCACTCCTAAGCTTTCTTTCTCTTTCTAAACTTCCCCCTGCTAAATGATTCACTTCCCAGTCCCCTTGCACTGCAGACAGTGTTTGTGCAGCTTTAATTACCTGAGCTGCTCTGGCAGAGGAAGTTCTGTACCACCGGGTGAACCACACATCCCTCCGGAACATCTCAAGCGGCCGCTTGTCTCTCCTTTCACTCTCATCCCAGCTGCCTCCCTAACCTGCTGCAGGAAGAGAGGCAGACTCCTCTTGCAAACCACAGGAAGATGCCTTTCTTCCCCATCCCATCAGTCCTCTTTCCAGGTTCTCATGGCTGGCACCATGTTGGCCCAACCCCTCTTGTGGTCCAGCTTCCCGCTCTGCTGGATTATCTGCCATCTGGAGACAGCCTGTCTCAGGCTGCCAGAGTGATGGATGGTGTCAGAGGTGATGTGATGTTGACTCCTGTTTATCTTCCTGTGCCTGGTTGTCCCTTCCTTAACACACTGATTAGTTCAGCATCTGTTTGCAGGCGTTCCTCTGCATCTGCTCTTGGTTCCCATGGCTTGCACTGAGGTGTGTGACTGGAAAGGGTGGAGGTTTATGAGGCCTAAACATGATGCTGAATTGATTTATAATGACACCAGTCTTCTCTCACAGGCCCTCTAGTCTTGAAGGAAGTGCTCATCTGAATGCATTCCTTGCCAGGTTGGATGGGGTTTTGAGCAATCTGGTCTAGTAGAAGGTATCCCTGCAGGAACAAGATGATCTTTAAGATATCTTTCAACTCAAACCACTCTATGATTCTATTACTCCTCTTCCTGGAAGGTGTGAACCTCCAGATGAAGTTTTATTTTGAGCTGTGAAATCAGACACTCTTCAAGGTGAAATATGTCCAGATAGTGGGGCTGTGACACTTCCCAGGGACAGCTCCATGCTCCTTCCTAAGCTGCAGAAAACAGGCGACACTGGTTGGGTTATCATCTGTTTTCAGGCCGTGTTTGTCCTTGCACACATTGTATGAACATTATATCCTCGAAAATGAACACATGGGAATTCACATGTACCCTATAATGGAGCTCAAAACAACACAGGGGAATTTATCTGTGCAGAGTTCAATGGGCTGTTGAGCTGCAGCCTCTAAAACCCAACACTCAGGCCAGAAATACGTGAAGATATCTGCATATAACTCCCATAAACAGGGAGCACACGAAGGCATGTTCTTTCCTACCTATTGCTGGAGGCAGTCCTACATTTATCCGTGGCTCCTGGATTCTGGCAGCTTTCTCCACCACCAAAGGCTCTGACTGTGTCTACTTTGTAGGTGCCATACACTGTCTGCAAGCACAGACTTCCCACCAAGGGCTGTTGCGTGGCCAAGAAACCCAGATGTCCACAGCGTGTGCAGGCACAGGGAGTGAGATCCCTGTGTGTGCACAGGTTGCAGCCACAAGTCACAGCCCCACTGAGCACACAGGGTGCTCAGGAGTGACGCAGATCAGCCTGGAAAACGTATGTGCACCTTGGGGGCAAAGTGGGAATCTTTGAAGTCCCACCGGTTTGATGGATTTGGTAGTGCTGGCATAAGGGTTGGAAATCCTAAGGAATGGCACTGTGGCTGTAATAGTATTTTGTGGTATATCCTTTTTGATCCCTGCCATCCACAGAATTTTAGGATCTTCTCATCCTACCTTCTGCTCTTCTGAGAATGATGAGAAG
>VYZS01064344.1:4432-15266 GCA_013400695.1 Neodrepanis coruscans
CAACCAACCAACCAACCAATAAATTTACTCAATTTTTACTCCATGAAATAAGTAAAAAGTTTTCTTAAAACAAGAGTAAAGAGGGCTTTACATAATTCAGCTTCAGAAATCTCTGATGCATTTAAATCACTTTGGTTCCAAAGGTTTTTATCACAGATATAACACTTCTTATAAAGACAAATTGATGTAGTAATATTTCCTTTTACAAAAGGATCAAGTTTTGTAAAATACAAACATGTCAGAGAATGTAATATATTAATACTAGTTGCCTTTTAGGCTTTGTATCTTCAGCGTCTTACTTAATACTTCACTGTATTGAAGAGAGAATTGCCTGAAATGTAACTCTTGCATCTAAATGACTTTTAGTTTTCTGTCCCCTTAAAAATGTAGACCGAATGGAAAATACACCTAATCCACTTTTAGAAAAACATCAAAGGCTGATTTAGTTAATAATATTCTACTTTTCAAAATCCTTTAAATTCCCAGTGCTTCTTGTAACCCCCTTAGCAAAATAGTAGCAATCCACTTAAAATAGTTTAGAGAGTTCTCCTGTAGATAATAAAAACTTTCAGTGATATTAAATCAGCCTTTTTATTCCAAGTGCAAAAGTCTGCAGATTTTTCTGGCATTTGAACTTTTTTTTGTGGAATGAAATTTTACAGGGATTTTTTTTTTTTTTTTTTTTTAGCTAAAAGGAAGGTCTCAGAGCAGTGTCTGGTGTTAGAAATTCATTCACTTGGAATGTATTCAGACACTAGAAGACACATAATTCCATGGAAGCATCCATTTGTATGTGGATGGTTATACACAGCCTAGTAGGTTTGAGTCCTGTCTTAGTGGTATTTGTAGAGTTTTTAGTTCCAGAGCTGACAGAAAGATTGTTAGCAATTTAAAAACTGCTTGAGATGTCATCAAAGTGTATTCATGAAAGTCCTACAAATACAGTTATACTACTTTTTTAGTTCCAGTAAATCCCTTTTGCTACAGAAACACACATTGCATGTAGTTTCAAAGTTATTCAGTATTTGCTACAGTGTTAGTGTGTTGGTGAATTGATGTTGGGAAATTCTTGCCTTTGTCCTTGTTGAGGAGGTAACTTAAAACTCTGATTTTCATCAGTCTGTGTACAGAATTCTAAACTGCAGAACACTGGAAGTATATTTTAAAGCTTAAAGCTCAAAAGCATAGTTTAATTAAAATTGTGTCTTCAGATACAGTTCTTATCAGAGCTTGCCTTTTTCAATTTTCCAGTCTGATGGCTGAGGAGCAGATGGGCAAATCTTGTGGCACTGACTTAAAAATATTTTTAGTTTTTAATATATTTCAACAGCTTGTGTGATTTGTTTTCTTTTAATGTCTTGGAGATCTGCCTTTGTAAATCCTGATGACTATGTTAAAGATATTGCATTCTGATTTTTGTGAGTTGCTCCTGTTGTGATGGCTCCTGAAGGAAGATCATTGCTGTACTCTGCATTGAGTGTCACTACTCAGTGAACTGCCCTTCAAACATCCTGACCAAACAGTTAATCTGGAAAATGGTCTGCAGAACCATGAGAGGAATCCATAACCCCTTCGTATTGCTACAAACTGTAGTTTTGGATTTCTAATATCTTGTAAAGAGGATTCACATGTACAAGATTACATGATGTTTTGTAATGTTTTCAAGGAGCACCTCTCTTCTCTGCCAGACGCAGCTGATGGAATGGCTCAACCCTGTCTGCTATTAAACATCTCCACATCTAGGAACATATATCAAAGGGAGATGTCAAGTCTTTTATTCTTTATTATTTTTAACTTTAAAAATGCAGAATTTTTCTTTTACAGATATTAGTTTTATCAGTATGGAAGAGCATACAAGTATTCTTTTTTTGATTCAGTAATGAAAAATTAACTTGAAAGCAAAACATCATGACGTTGCATGCCGTTTGGGAAGCTGCATGGTGCACTGCACATTTTTTACCTCTGGATCCTGCTGCAGAACATGATGATGAGACAACATGTGAGCCCAAACCAGGAGTACATAGCTGAAAATTCTTCCTTGATACAAAGAACTTTCAAAATTTGGGAACTTTATTTCTGGTTTTAGCTTTATGATTAACCTGCACCCCCTCAACTTATCAGCTCTAAGATTTTTGACAGAAATACAGGATTAAAAAACTCTGAGAACTACTGAAATAGTGATATGGATTTTGCCAAAGCTTTAAGGGTCAATATATTCAAACTTCAGATATGATATGACTCACTTTATTCACAGTGAATTCATGACTGACTTCAATTAAAGCACTAAGGAGACAGAGCATCCAAAAAGTCAAAACACAAAAGAGAAATATTCGTAAAAGGTGTCAACTACAGGTAACCTGGCGGTAACTTTGTTTTTATGAAGCTTCACAGCTTTGAAGTTATTATAAACATAGCAAGATGAAGTTTAGCAGTACCTTTGTTAGGAAGAAATTGTACGAAAGAATTTTATGAAAAATCAATATTTTTGCATGTTTTATCAATATTTTTAAACACAATTCTATTTATATGTTGTTTTTATATGTATATTCTTCCATCTCTAAGTGTTAAGAAACATGTATATAACTACACTTGGATAAAACCTTCATTCGTTTTTTATTTTGCCACCTAAAAAGTACTATACACATTTATTTGCTGAATATTTTTTTTTTCCTTTATCTGCTCTTAGAGTTGTTTAAAATGTGAAATATTTCCAGTGATATGAAAACCTGAAAAAATCAATTTGGCCAGGTCTTGATTTTGAAAATTAATAGTAATATTAAGATTATTACCCTATATATTTATGGGGATTTGACAGACAAGACTTTACACATATCCAGTATACACACACTTTTTCTGAGTACAGGAGGACTTGTGATATTATTCAGAGCACGAAATTCAGACTTCTTCCAAAGACTTTAAGATCTGCTTTGATTTCTAATAAATAGAAACTTCTGCCTCTCATATAATTTGCAAAATGAAGATATGAGCAAACAAATGTTTCATATAATGAAAATTTAACTAATACTGAAATAATTATTGCAAATTCTCTAAGAGTTGAGACACAAACTCTCTGTCCTTTAACAATTTGATACCATTTTTAGTTTTCCCAGAAGTATCACCAAATCTAGTTTTGTTCTGGTATAATTGTTTTTCATCATGTCTCTCCCATTTTCTCTAATTTCACATCTCACAGTCATTGTAGTATTGTGAATGACATGGATTCTTTAGTCTTTCCTTTTTAGATACTGCTTTGTAAATAATCTGTGATCTGTAATTGATGTTTACAAAAACATGTGATTAAGGTTTTGTTTATTTGTTTCATTACACTACAGTATAGATTTTTAGGATAATGGAAATTTTTCAGCATGCCATTTCAGTGATCTATTTTCATTATATGCCAATGTTTATGCATAAAGCCTCCTGTTACTTATTGCTGGATGACAAGTAGCTTGTCGAGTATTCATGACTGACTTTCTTTGATGGATATTTTAAATGCTTTATATGAAGATTCTTATATGGATAGGTCTCCTCAAATAATTCAGCAAGGGATAAAAACACCTTTTAAAATATTTATAGTTTTGATGGCCTCAATACTTTTTTATTGAATTTTGTTTTCCCTTTTTTTTTTTAATTCTTTACACTGGTACATAAAAACTACTATTTGAAGCTAATCATTTAATTTAACCCATATTTTTTTTCTTCACTTTAAGTAGTTAAGTCCTTCTTATATAGCAACGTTAAAATTAAGCCAATATTTAACCCTTGGAAAAGAGTAGTTAGGCCTTAGAGAGATAATGAATCAGAGGTAAAAAAGCTTGAAACATCTGAGCTCAGGTTCTTTGCCAGGACATTAGTAGTGAGTCAAATTATTTTTGTGTTAGTGCAATACTTGAATGTAACTTGCATCAGGTCATTGCAGATATTCCTACGTTGTTTTCTTTTCATTAGTCCTATACATTAGGCATAGGATCATGAAACAGCTAAAAACACCATTAACCATAGATGTTTGTGAAGAATCTGGCTCTCTGAGTATGTAATCACAAAAAAACTTTCTACAATCCTGATGATTCCTGCCAGTATCTTTTTTGTCTGGGCATATATAAGTGTTTGGGTCACATGCACTGGTATCAAAGCAAAAAATTAAACTGTTAACTTTGACTGTAAGTATAACAGTTATATTTCAATAATTTTCACTGTAAATGACTAAAAGACAGGAAACACACTATATTTCGGGTTTGCAGGATTGTCTGTCTTTGGCAAGTGCTTTGGGAGGAAGAGATCTTGACTTTGTTTTTGCATTACAGTGAAGAATCATATTGTAAGAACTCTTTTAAGCCAAATGCCCCAGTTCTAAAATCTACGCAGAGTTATCAGTCTTTTAGGACACAAGATCTCAAATTTTGCTGGTGAGGACCTTTGTCTTTTGTTTGCTTACAAAACAAATCAAGCTGTTTAATAATTGTCAAAGTGCTAACTTATTGAAAGACTCTAATTTATTATCAAATTCAGTCCTTTACTGATGTGGGTAATTACTGACTTTTTCCCTAATCATGTTAAACTCTATTTCACTATTTCTTTAATAAATTGCCCTCCTTTAAGTCCTTCCTTTTCAATAAAAGATTCTCATATATTCTTCTAAGATTAATTTTTAAAGTTTCAAAAGATTTCATGTTTACAGTCTGAAAAATTATATTCTTCTATATGCATAATTTTTGTTTCCTGTTTTTATTTGCATCTTTATATGACATTTTAACATAATTTAATCATCCAATATAGCTAATCAAGAGTATGGATATAGATAAATATTTTACTTTTGGCAATTTTGGCAATTAATTTGATGGAAGATATTTTACCATTGCTGATGCAATGCGGACAACCAATTAACAATGAGGTGACCTTTTTCTTTATATGGTTGTCATTCAGCAGTGCATCTCTAATGAGTCTCTAGAGTTCCTGAGAGCCTCTTCTAAAAAGGTATTGCCAGCTCCAAGAACATGCTAGTGGCTGAAGCAGAGTTTTTGATAAATGAATACCTCTCATCAGCCTTGCTTTCTGGGACCTATTAGGAAAGTTTTCACATTGTGTATCATTTAGGGAGCTTATCATGTAGAAATACATCACCTTAAAGAAAACACTGAGCTCCAAGCTGAATTATAGGACCATGCTTTTGCATATAAATGTAATATGATATAAAGAGGTCAGAAGAATGTATCAAGAATGACACAGATCAAGAATGTATCTGTATGTAGTGGTCAGAATACACTCCGGTGTAGAATCAGTTGGAGGCCTGTAGTCAGTGGTGTTGCCCAGGGGTCAGTACTGAGTCCAGCCTTATTCAACTTGTTTATCAATGACCTAGATGGAAGAGATAGTATGCTCTCTTAGTAAATTTGCCAATGATACAAAACTGGGGGAAAAGGGGTGGCTCATACAGATGAAATCTGTGTTGCCATTCAGTGGGACCTTGATAGGCTGGAAAGCTGGGCAGAGAGAAACATAAGCTTCAGCGAGGGCAAGTGTAGGGTCTTACACCTGGGGAAAAATAACCCCAAGTATCAGTACAGATTGGGGGCTGACCTACTAGAGAGCAGCTCTGTGGAGAAGGGCCTGGGAGTTTTGGTGGATGATACACTGACTATAAGCCAGCAGTGTGCCCTTGTGGCCAAGAGTATGGTATCCTGAGGTGCATTGGGAAGAGTGTGGCCAGCAGGTTGAGGGAGATGATCCTGCCCCACTACTCTGCCCTAGTGTGGCCACATGTGGAGTACTGTGTTCATTTCTGATCTCCACAGTTCAGAAAATCAAGGAGATACTGGAGAGGGTCTAATGGAGGGCCACAAAGAGGATTAGGGGTCTGAAGCATTTCTCTTATGAGGAAACTGATGAAGCTGGGCCTGTTTAGTCTAGAGAAGAGAAGACTGAGAGGGGACCTCAACAATGCATATAAATATCTCAAAGGAAGATGTCAGATTCTTTTCTCTTGCCAGATACTTTTCAACAGTGCCCAGTGACAGGTTGAGAACCAACAGCCATAAGCTAAAATACAAGTTTCACCTCAACATGAGGAAGAGTTTCTTCACATTGGAGATGGCAGTGCACTAGAACAGGCTGAACAAAGAAGTTGTGGAGTCTCCCTCTCTGGAGACATTCAAAACTCACCTGGATGAGTTCTTTTGTAACTAACTGCAGATTCCACTGCCTTGGCAGTGGATGAGAGGTCCCTTCCAACCCTAAAAATTCTGTGAATCTGTGGTTGTGACCGTGAAATGCACTAAATCAACAAAGAAACTCAATCATCTCAGTCTACAGTAATTTCAGTGTAGAGTGAGATAAAGTGTCATAGTACTTCTCTAAGCCCTTTTTTCTTAACCACAAAAGGGAGAAAATCCACTTATTCTCAGGGTGCACAGGTCATTTAGACATGCAAATGTATTATGACTACAACTTCTTTATTTTGGAGATTTCAGAGATCTCTTATTTTTGTGAACCACATTAAAATTTTCATACACTTGACATGACCTATATGAAAAACAGACAGATTCATATTTTGATGCATAAATATCTACCTGCAAGATTTTTTGTGCTACGGTGTGATAAGAAGAGTTGCAACTAATTGAATTCAAAAGAGAATTTTTGCAAAATTTTCTGTTTGTAGGAAATCTGAAAGTATTCTCTCAGAGTCAGAGAAGGGAACTACATTTGGGAGAAGGCTGAGGCTCAAAATCTTATGGAAATTAGAGCACCAAAAGTACACAGTGAGGAAGTTACGGGTCATTTAGAAATATTTAAGAAAGAAACTGAGTGGAGAATGATGAAAGACAAGTGATACATATCTTTCCTTAGAGGTTTGACATTAATAAGCTTGTAATGGGCTCATTAGACTAAGTTATCTTTTGCTGAAATGTATAAAGTAAAGCAATTACACTAATAAGAAAAGGAATATCAAGACAGATTAAAAAGGGGAGAATTGAAAGTAAAAAATGGAACTCCGTATTGCTAGTCAGTTACAAGCAGTTTGGCCAAGAAATAGGTATAATTTATGATTACAGGACCTTGATATTTTCAGTTATCTAGTTTGAAAACTAAATTATCTCCTACAAGATTATGTATTTCTTACACAAACATTACACAAACAAATTGCCTATATATGAGCACTCACATTCACATAAACCTCTGTGAAACATTTCTGATTTTTGTAGTGAATATAAAAGTTTATGATGCTGTTTTCTTTTTAACAGAGGTTTACCTGTTTATATGGTTGAAATACTCTTACACTGGGCAATTGTTTTGGCTCCGGAAGCCAACCATGACAGCATAAATCAAATAAGTCACTTCATTGATCTATAAGATAAGGTGGGTAGTGCAGGTGCCTGGAGGAAGAATTTTTGTTTGTTTGTTGTTGTTTTTTTTTTAATACTTATCAATTTGACTAGCTTTACAGAGAGTATGGTCTAGATTTATTCCTACTTTGTTGCTGTCTGCCAAAACATACACAAACCTCATTAGCTGCAGTTTAAACTAAAATAAGGTAATTAAGTTGCAGCAGTTTAGGATGTAGTTTGATTTGGCTAGGTTTCATCTTTGAAAGGTTTCACTCAAAATGATTTGTGAAGTACTTGAACTTGATATAGTATTTCGACAGGCTACTCTTCTTGGACTGCTGGTTGCCTTGCTGCAAAACCCAGTGTTTATGAGGTCTTGACTGGCAGAAACTACAGACTGTGTCTGTAGCAACAGAATCCTGATTGCAGCACACTGTAACCGTCCCCCTGGGAGCATGATACCCTGGGATACAAGGTCCAAAATTTGGGTACCTTGGCCATGTTATAGAGATTCTAGATCTGTTTCATGGAATCACAGAACAGCTGAGGTTGGCAGGGATCTCTGGGCATCATCTAGTCCAACCCCCCTGCTCATATCGGAGTCAGCTGGAGAGTAGGTTCTTCATGGCTTCAAATATCAGGTTTCAAATATCTCCAACGATAGAGATTCTCCAGTCCTTTCAGGTAACCCAGTCCAGTGTTTCACTGCTCTCACAGTTAAGTCTTTTCTTACACTTAAATGGAACTTAGTTTCTGTCTAGTGCTTCCTGTCCTTCCATTGGGTGTTACTGAGGAGGGTCTGCCTCACTCTTCTATACCTTTTCATTATGTGTTCATGCCTTACTGCTTGGTATGCCTGCTTTTGCAACTTGGGCCGGCACCAATCGATACAGAAGGAAGAATGATAATCCTTCCCGTGGTTCTTGCTGCAGAGCTATACATTAACCTCAAAAACCTGTTGCTTTGGAAAAATCTAAAAGAACAAGCAACTGGAAAAAGCCAGGATAGTTTTCATCATGGGATGTGTGAGAGGAAAGCAGTACTTAATTTCATTCAGACCAAACTCAAATAATTACAAAGATATACATTAAAACCTTCAGTTGGCTCATAATATTTACTGGTATTGCACCTGCAATGCATAGATCATGACATTTATACATTTCCCTCCATTCATAATTTTACCAATAATTTTCTTAGACTAGTTAAATAAATTATTAAAACAAAACTGAAAATTGTATCTGTAAATTCTGTGTGTCCTTTGTAGTATCAGGAACTTCTATTAGCTAAAAACTTATTACAATAACATATAGTATGTAATATAATAATCTCTTTCAGTATTTTCTGGTTTAGTTTGTCCATAAGTCTCACCATACAATCTTAACTTTAGGACATTTAACATGAAGGTCAAAAAATGGAGGGTTAGAATGTATCTTTTTCATGATCTGACCCCTAGAGACAGCTCTTCCCATAGTCAGAGTTTCATTTTTCTTCAGATTTGTTTTTCCGAAGAAGCTGATTGATTGTAATCCTTTTAACAGGATTTTTCAGTTTCTGTGAGTCATTAAAGAATCCACATCCCACATTGCAACCTTCCATGTCTCCTTGCAACTAAAATTGTTGGTAGGTCAACAAGAACTACTTTAACTAATTGTCAGGTGTGCTTCACATCAGAAGCCTTTTGTTTGTTTTCTCTAACCCTTGAAAAGGAATATACACTAGAATCTGTCACTAACAGTACAGTTTACTTTCAGAACTGATGTGAAAAAATACGTTAAAAAGTGTTGTAATATTTTTTCATTTATAAGTTTCTTGTCTATACATCTGAAGGAAACAAAGCAAATTTTACTTCTTCAAGTATAAAAACCAAAACCCAACAGAAGCATAATATAAGTACTGATTAAGAGCAGAATACTAGTTATGTTGTAAACTAATTTGGTTTGTGTACTTACATAATAAAAAATACTTCACTAAAAATAATTAATTCCCTTTCAAACATTTTAGACGTCAGTTTTTTTAAGGCTTTGTGTGGGCTGGATGTCTCTTGAAAATTTTTCCAGGAGCCGACGCCCTGCTCTGTGTCTGGGTGGGTGGCCCCCTCATGCCTGCTGGGTGGCAGCGGTTAGGCTGCAAGGCTTATGCAGAACAGAGGCAGAGTGGGGTGGTGAGTGGTAGCCACATTGACCTGACACTACCCTAGAGGCATGCCAGGACATGCCATGGTGGCGGGACAGGAATCGTGCAGAGCCCAGGGGACGGGCTCAGCTCTACTGAGCCAGGAGTATGGCTCTACTGAGCTATGGCGGTGTGGCTCCATGAGCATGCCCGATGGGTGGCAGGGCGGCTCCTGCTCTCCATGGAAATGTGGCGTGGCAGGGAAGTGGCGAACAGGCACAGCCCATGTGGCTCCATTTTCCTCAGCTGTACCCAGCTGCCTGGGTGCCACTCTGGCCCCGCTGGCATGGTTTGAGGGCATTGTGGGCAGCTGTTGTGTCTTCTGTGGGCTCCTGGCCCCTGCCATTTTATGCAGTCCTGGGTAGGTAGCAGCAGCGCAGTCCCCACATGGCTTTGGGAGACAGTGCTGGCTGCGGGAAGTGGCCGTCACCACGTTGCTCCTTCTGTCGAGCCCCAGTGCTATGCAATAACGGATTGAGCTGCTGACCAATAGGAGACCACGCATGCAGGAATTTACAACATGAGAAAATGGAAGTAAAGAACACTTTAAAAGCTGCTCGCATGACCCCATCCTCTTTGGCTCCAGCAGCTGAGGTGTGCAGACAGAGCTCCATCATTTGTCAGCAGCAGATGAACTCCGTGTGTCCAGCTGTCAGCGGCAGGTTGTAGCAGNAGACAGTGCTGGCTGCGGGAAGTGGCCGTCACCACGTTGCTCCTTCTGTCGAGCCCCAGTGCTATGCAATAACGGATTGAGCTGCTGACCAATAGGAGACCACGCATGCAGGAATTTACAACATGAGAAAATGGAAGTAAAGAACACTTTAAAAGCTGCTCGCATGACCCCATCCTCTTTGGCTCCAGCAGCTGAGGTGTGCAGACAGAGCTCCATCATTTGTCAGCAGCAGATGAACTCCGTGTGTCCAGCTGTCAGCGGCAGGTTGTAGCAGGCAGCCACAGCGTGGTGTCTCTACTCATCAGTTCTCAGGCTTTCTCCACTTCCCCCCAATTTTTAATGATCCATGAGAAACATCATTTAATCTCTTTGCCAATCTTTGCCTTCCTCGCCGCAGTCCCTGCTCCTGCAGTGCCACCAGTGACCGCTACACAGCAACGGCATGCCCACTGCCTCGGCGGAGCCGCCAGCACCCCTGTCAGCTCTAGGAACATCACTGCATCCCAGGACAGTCAGGAAAAGGGAGTTTTATTGTCTTGAATTGAGTTTCTGTTCCTTAGTTATTCTATAATTTTTGTTTCCTGGCTCTCTTTCAATATAAACACATCCATCCATCAATATACTATATATATGGGGAGTTTTATATATATAATTTTATATATATATA